>JAGPOY010000526.1:36336-51791 GCA_018983105.1 Silene uniflora | reverse complement strand
AAAATTAAGGCTATATGGCTATGTGAGGTTAACTTTACATGCATTTTGCTTCATAGTATGTACACTAAATTGAATGCAAGACCGGTCTAAGGACGAAATGACACACTTATGCGTAATGATGTGACACGCCTCGCGAGGAGGCCTACTCTCAAACCTAGATGAGGGCGGGGTATGAACGTACCCGCCCTAGGAGCTAGAATTGTCACGAGTAAGCGACAATGCTCCCCATCCAGGTCCTGTGCAGTTAACAACCATAACACGTTCCTCCTTTTCGCACTTATTCCGAGGCGGAGGTGTTAGTGTAGCAACAGGTATATCGACAGTAGGAATAGGCAACTCAATACTAGGGGGTGTCTCTAAATCAATAGCCGAAACGACATTGCATTCAAAAATACGCATCGACCCCTTATGAGTGGCAAGTTTAGCAAATATAAGTTCCTCCCCACCAACATTAAACGTTAAAGTTCGTAAGCTGACATCTATAATTGCTTGCGAAGTATGCAAGAATGGTCGTCCCAAAATAATGGGATTGTGAGTGTCCTTGGGTATATCTAACACGACGAAGTCCACAGGAATAAAGAACCTTCCTATTTGCATAGGAATGTCCTCTAAGACACCTAAGGGTCGTGTGAGAGTACGATCGGCCATTTGGACCGTCATGTTGGTGCAGTGGTACTTAGTAAATCCTAACCGTTTTGCCAAAGATAAGGGCATTATGCTGACACTAGCTCCTAGGTCACATAACGCATTATCTATAAATTTAAGACCAATATGACACGGTATGGAAAAACTTCCAGGGTCAGATAACTTAAGTGGGGTTCGGTTTAGGAGGTGTGCAGAGCACTCCTCCGTCAAGGCAATGGTCTCGACCTCATCTACATTACGTTTACGCATTAAAATTTCTTTCATAAATTTTAAGTAAGAGGGTACCTTTCTCACTAGATCAATAAACGGAATGGAGACATTCAGCCCTTGCACGATTTGTCCAAACCGAGCAAACTCTGGTTCCGTTGTCCTGGCTTTCTTCAGACGTCCCGGAAATGGAACGTGCTCGTCAGATACTCCCTTGTGCGTATCACGGATCAAAGCATTATTCAGCATTCTTTTATTCATAGGCCTCGATCGACCACTTTCCTCTTCAGAACCCTTCGATCGATCAGCAGCATTCGATCGAACATCCGAGTCATTCGATCGAGAGTTCTCATCAGCAACATCTCTCGATCGAACCCTGGTATCATTCGATCGAGAGCTTCCATCAGCATCCTCTCTCGGTCGAACAACAACTTCAGCAATCAGCAGCAACCCTCGATCGAGTAACAGCGTGTTCTCGATCGAGCTCTCTTTCTTCAGAATTCCTCGATCGAGAAATAACTTCCTCTCGATCGAGCGGAATATCAGCAGCATCATCATAAACCTTAGCATTGGTGCTCGGAGCACCAGAAGTAGCATCGCTCCAGCCAGAATATGATGTCCCACTTCGCAGTGTGATCATATTCAAGGTCTCTCTTCTTTGTTCAGCTTGAGAAGGCAACTGTCCGGGTTGCCTCGCAGATTGATTCGCAGCAAGTTGGGCAATTTGGGACTCAAGCATCTTTATAGTAGCAGTCTTGGCTTGGTCCGCCTTGTTCATTTGAGTAGCTAAAGCCTGAATCATCGACTTAAGCCCTCCCATCTCTGAAACTCCTCCAGCTGAAGAATTTCCTTGCTGTGGTGGGGCAAACTGAGGTGGCTTTTGATAGTTTTGCTTGTGGGGTGGCACGTAAGTTCCCTGCTGGGGTGGGGGAGTCGGATTCTAAACGTTTTGACTCGACCACCTCAGATTAGGGTGCACATACCCTTGCTGGTAGCCTCCTCCTTGCCGGTATTGCTGGAAAGAGTAGACTTGCTCTTTCTCGGCAAAACAGTCGATAGCTGTGTGGCCTGGCTCACCACATCTTTCGCAGACTATAACTTCTTCCCGTTGCATCATATGAACTTTTTGTTGATTCCCGGAAGAGTTATTCTCCATTCTATCCATTTGAGCAATTAGCTTCTCGAACTTGTCCTCGAGCCCATCAGTTTCAACATTCACCACGGTGCGAATACCACTCCTCGGATTACCGTACTCGGCAGTGTGATTAGCCATTTCCTCGATGAGTTTCCAGCCCTTGTCATCATCGATTTCTCGCTGGAAACGACCATTAGCAGCAGAATCGAGTATAGCTCGATGGTCATCGTACAACCCGTTGTAAAACTGGTTGCAAATAAACCACGGTTCGAAACCATGGTGAGGTACAGCTCTCACAAAGCTTTTGAATCGGCTCCACGCCTCGAATAGGTTCTCCGTACCGCCTTGTTTAAAGTTCGTGATCTTGGCTCTCAAAGCATTAGTTCTTTGCGGAGGGAAGAACTTCTTGTAGAATGCCAAAGCTAGCGTTGTCCAGTCCGTAATCCCCGCTGCAGCTCTATCCAAGTCTCCCAACCATTCTCGAGCATTGTCGGTTAGAGAAAAAGGAAATAGGACCTCTTTTATCTTGTCTTGGGTGACTTCTTTAGTTGCAGGGATGGACGAACAATAATCAGCAAATCGTTCCATGTGTTTACGTGGATCTTCACCCGGGACCCCTACAGACTCTACTAACGCAACTACGTGATCATCCTCCACTCCGGACCGTCCCAACTCCCGAAGGCAGCATCAAACGTAACCTGCTAGACAACTGCTCCCCATTCCCCAATGGATCACAGCAGGTTCGGAAACAACAACAACGGGGTACACAAAATAGTACTACAACAGCAATGGTTAATCAATCCTATCGGTTCAGTACATAACAGTCATCCAGCCGTCTCGACCAATAATGCTCAACCAGTGACCGCAGCCTTGTCACCTCGGCCACTTATCGGAATAAGCGAAAACCCAAGTCCTAAATGTGCGCATCCTCAACGGGAGAGTCACAAGGAACGATCAAGGGGCGTGAAACCATCTCCCGATGTTGGCTCACTCAGCCGGAACGTATACCATAACCTTTCAGCCGTCACCATCGAATCCACACACATAACAGTGATTAACCAATTGCATTACAAATATGTTACACACACAATCATCTCGTTATGAAACTGAGTAGGGAAACCCTACCATACGCTATTCCATCAAGCCGCAGCACAACCACACAGACACGCATTCCTAGCATCTCATCGGCCACACCATGTCGGTTCCTGCAACGATGGTCACATATGTTTACTATACTATCTCTACCTTCCTACCGTACCTACTTGAACGAATAACAAAACTAAAGGCTTACCTTGAAACATAGCGCTACCCATCGCCCGATTCGATCTACCACGTGGTCTCCTCCTTCGGTGTCGGGTGGTTGGGGTCATAGGGTTTAGATAGGAAGAGGGAGACATGTTTAGAGAGAGTTAGGGTTTAGAAATGTTATGACGAAGAAATGAATAAATAATCCGTCGTCAAATCATTTTATTATAAATCGTCGTGCTGACTACGGTTGACTCGGCCGAGTTAGAGACTACTCGGCCGAGCTTGACCGAGTAATGCAAGCTCGGCCGAGCTTCCTCAATTCGGCCGAGTTACTGCAACGAAGTTGGTTCTAACACTTGTCTACTATATCCAACTAACTATCTTTTGTCAACTCCTCTCCTAAGGTCTCCAGTGGTCAACAGGTCAGTCAAGGAGTCCTTAAGAGACGGAGTATTACAATTGGTTCACAAAAAAATGGTAATAATCGAGCTAAATGAAAAAATAGATAATAGTATGATTTGTTTACATACGTGGTACGCCATATAATGTTTTTGAATTTTATTAGTTCAACACGCCTAATAAATTTCGCTTTTTAAATTTCGAACTCGATAATTGAGAATTTAAAAATTTGCCAAGTCACATTTTTTAGGTAGCCTTTTAATTATATTTTATAGAATTTAAATTGAATTTTAAAAAGTTGAGATTTTAAAAGAGATTTTATAAAATCTGTCTTAAAAATTAAATTATAAACGGAAAATGCACGCGTAAACTAAGTTAACTTATACTCCATCCATGTGAAATTGCTGGTCATTTGTTTATTTATTTCACTTTCAAATTTTCTGAGTCATTTGTTTACCTTGTTTAGCTCTATATTTTGGGAATGTTTTTTCAAAAATTCTTGTTCTTTAAGACGAGTCAAATACATACCAAATGCGATTCATTTGTAGTTTGTTAGCTTTCCATTATTGATTTCGATTTTGCTAAGGATTTTTTTTTAAAGTTTTTTGGGCTTTGAGAGAAGAGAGAGAATAGTGTTATTGTCAAAAAGGGCATTTACGTCATTTGGTATGAAAACATCGTCGATTTGTTTGAAAATGTCGGGTTGATGTTTTTTAGACCCCAATAAGAAAGAGAAAATGGGTAATAGAAGGTAAATTAGAAGAGTATTTTCATAGAAAAAATTCGGTTTTAAGAGGGAAAATCCAAATTGTGTCGGAAGTTGTATGCACTTGTGCTTTGTAATGTACTCCTTAGGTTATGAACTTTTTTTTTTTTTGTAAGGTAATAAATTTAGAAAAGTTGTTTATACAAGTGTAATTATTAATTGGATTAATTAACATGAATAATCCAAACTATTGGTCTCTAAACCTCATTTTAACTCACAATAAACCTTTACTATCAACTGTTCTTCCCGTAATAGGCTATAATAACCGCCTACTTGCTAAACAAGTTACATGACCTCCTATTGAGTCGCCTCTCACAAACCCATTACTCCATTAGTAAGCCATTCTTTCTCACCATATCACCACCACCACCGCCGAGTCCAAGCCACCACTCCTACATCGTTCATGTCTGCCAAAGCTAAGACCCACCACATCTACGTCTAATCTGAAGTTTAACACTTATTGAGACTTAAATTGTACGAAGATGTTTGCAATTGATAGAAATAAGCACATACTACACCAGAATATCGTATTGCATCAGAATTACAAACTTTACAGCAAAACTTAGGGCCGAAAGCCAACTTTGTCCATGGACATAGATTTATTCCCAACAATGCTAGAGTCTCCGAGCCGAAAATGCTGGGTACGACTTGAGTCAAGGATTTCAGGTACTTTTATCATATCCTGCGTTTCTTCGTGCACACTCCAGTATAGTTTTGTCAGCAGTTATGAAGTATGCAGCAATTGAAGCTGCAAAAATGAAATTCATATCCTATAAATACAAACTGGCATAAATTAATCTAACTTTTTGATAAAAATGAGTCGAGGTTAAAGAGGTTAGGTTTAACCTTGACCATTAGCCCAGATCAGATAATTCCATTATATATAGAAGAGGATACAAACTAAAGAGAAGGGTGCGGAGAAAGAAAGGGATCCCCTCTTTTCAGAATGTCCTCATATCAATGGGCTCGAGGAAGAAAAAAAATGAGGAATGTTCAAGAGAATAGACTGAGAGAAATGACAAGATTATTGTTGAATTAAAAATGAATCAATTTTATCTACATCGACCCTATTTCTAGAGCTATAGGACTGTAACCGTAGCATTTCTGTTACTTGAATGTAACCAACTCTTAACAAACTCTTAACCAGCTTTCCCCGCCACTTAACATCCTATAACACAATGGATGTTAATTAAGATCAAGTTCACCATTGGAAGAAATATTTACGCATTTACCTTTTCTGACATTGTTATGAGCCTATGAGGTAAAGCCCAGAAGCTACAGTGACTCTATGAGACAAAACTCAAAAACAGTGTGGGCTTTATGAGCATAGTTCTAAATATTGGCTGCGACACTCATACACGACCAAATTATACAGGTTTGAAAGTTTAACGCAACCACATTTTACTGCGCTTTAAGGCGATATTGACTGCATTTAGCGAGATTAAACGACGACAACTGATACCACGACCAGGACAACAGGCGAGACTTAATATTATGTTTATGAGCATGTCATGTGCATCATCTGCTCTGGAAAGCAAGTCAAGAAACCACAAAAGCTAAAATTGAGTTTCACAAGACTTTTACCCCTTGTTCGGATGGATGGAGGAGTAGGGAACAATTTCCCTTATTTAGTCAGCAAGGAAGATGGGAAGGAAAGCGAGATATGGAAGCAGGGATTCATTTTCCCTCCTACAACTCAATTTAAAATCCCCCCTCCCCTCTCCTCAATCCCTCTTCCCATTGTAACCAAACAAACTGTTAAAGATGAAAGGAACATATATCACCAAAAGATCTATGGACAACAAAGAGAGCAGAATGGTAAAAGCCTGAACAATACTCCAAAAATCAACTCTAAAAGGCTGGTTGCAATAGTGGATTTTCTCTGCATACAATTCAAATTACGTTTCATTTATATTGTCACCATTTAACTTTGTTGGTCAATATGATTCAAAGTCGACCATTAATTTCAACTGAAAGTTATATTTGTCACATTTGATTTCTCAAAAAACATATTTGTCTGATTTAACTGATTACCCTGAAATCCAACCCTTTAAAATGTTCCATACAAAAAATTACCTTACAACAATAATCTCGAGTACGACTCTTACAAGCAAAATAATCAACAGATATTAGCCAGCTATTACCTGCAGATATGATGAGTGCTTGGGCGGTATAATTAAGGTTAGCCTTTGCCCATGGAAGAGTGCGACAAGCTAGTAACTGCAATTTGCAAGTAGATAAGTATTACAATCTGAATAGTCAAATGAGGTAGATAAAACAAGCAGACGATTCATCCCTACAAGGCCACAATACATCATAATCTCCGAGAACATGCATTTCCAATAGCTTTAGAGTTTAGACATTCTGCGATACATCTCATTTTACTAAAGCTTCAATCTCACATACAAAGTATCATTAGGAAAATAAAAAATTAGTCTGTAACCAACAAGTTTGAGACCGGAACAAGATCACGCATCGCTACTCCTTTTTACATCAAAAAGGGCAAGTTTCAGCTAAGAAGTTGCATATCATATTCTAGCATTCGAGGCCACACCCATAATGGTACCCGCAATTAACTTTATATGAAATCATCATAACAATAAAATGGCCACCCTTGATTGCCTCTCACATTCATTTATGGGTCCATGACTTCCTCCCAAATTTATTTATCACATTGTAAGACGGTCTTACACAATAATTATCAGAAACGGAAACGTTTCGTGGACATAAGCAATCAAACACATTATCAGGATTTAATGATCATAGTTCCCCGCTTTTGAATTAATAATCAATAAAACAAGTCAGATGCATACAAATAGAAGTATAAAAAAAGAAATAAAGAGACAAAAAAAGTACAGTGGGAACAGCGGTTGTAACACCGGCGATAGCGGCGGCCTTGGATCCAGCTATAACTCCCTCTGCGCCAATTTTCCAAATTAATTAAAAGATATTATTAAAATTAATCAGAATTAAAATTGAACAAAATCAATGAGACAATGATTATACCTCGAGTGCAGTCATCACGGGACTTTTTAGCATCCAGAGGTGATGCTATTAGGAAGGATGACATTTTTCTGCTCCTTTCATTCTTCGTCATTCTCACTTGTAAATTTACTTGTTTATTTCAATTCTATTTTTCTCTCCCAACCTTTTTTATACTCCGAAATCTTTTTTAATAAATTTTTTTTGGGCTTTTCTCACTTATACCCCTGTATTTTTTCAGTTTCTATTTGATACCCCTCCGTTTTTTTAATCCCTCAATTGTACCCCTGACCTTGATTAATTAGTATAAACCGTGACCTAAACTTGGTCAACCGTTAAGTTGGCCGTCAATTAGCTTATGTGGACTGATTTCTTGGCATTTTAATTTCCCTCCATTCCTAATTTTCATTTCCCTCCACTTTACCTTTCATTTTCTCTCCATTTTTCCACTATATTATTTCCTTCACCTCATTCTTCTCATTCACATCCTACATTCCCCCAATTTTCGCCCTTCAATCTTCTTCTTCCTCTCTCAAATTATGTCATCCTTATCTTCAATGTGGAGAAACCACCAAATTGAAAGCCTTAATTTTAAAAATTTCCGGAAATACATACCAATGGAAAATTCATTCAATCTTAATTCTAGAATTTTTGGACAGACATACAAACTCATACAAGTTTTGCAATTTCCGGAATTTTTCACTACTTCATAACAATGGCTATTATAAGAAAAACAAACACATATGAAGTTCACTTGAAATAAAACTTCATCCTCCTTGACAAACCCGAAATCTCTTCCTTTAAACCTGAAATTTCCTCCTTCGTCACAATTCCAGTTGATGCATCATCATTTTCATCTTCAACTGCTATCTTCAACCTTTTTGATATCGTCAAATGATCTTCAGTCAACCACATCACAAAATTATTGCAATCTAAACATTTAAAATATGCTTTCTTTGGATTATTAATTGACCCGGATATCTTAATGATAGCATTTTTTCCACATCGATTGCAAACTTGATTCTTAAAATTAAGGCCTTCAATTGGGTGGTTTCTCCACATTGAAGATGAGGATGACATAATTTGAGAGAGGAAGAAGAAAATTGAAGGGAGAAATTTGGGGTAATGTAGGATGTGAATGGGAAGAATGAGGTGAAGGAAATAATATAGTGGAAAAATGGAGGGAAAATGAAAGGTAAAGTGGAGGGAAATTAAAATGTCAACGAAACAGTCCACATAAGCTAATTGACGGCCAACTTAACGGTTGACCAAGTTTAGGTCACGGTTTATACAGTTAATCAAGGTTAGGGGTATAATTGAGGGATTAAAAAAACGGAGGGGTATCAAATAGAAACTGAAAAAACACAGGGGTATAAAAGAGAAAAGCCCATTTTTTTTTTTTGTCGAATGACCTGTAGGGCACTACTCCTCCGTCCCGGTTAAAGCTGGTAAGTCTGACCCGACCTGAACATAAGCAAACCCGGTCTGATAGGACCCGGAAATATTGTGACCCGAAATCGACCTGACGGCGACTCATAAACCGACATGACCCGATTATCTGTGACCCGAACCTGATCCAGACCCGACCCGATATTGACCCGGCCCTATACTGACCCAATTAAAATTGATTATCCGATAATTATTAAGCTTAATTTTGATCAAAATAAAAATGAATTTGTGTTTAATTTGATACGTTTCGACTTAATAATGAAGTAATTAAACCAGATAATAGGTTAAAAACTAAATTTAATGGTAAAAAATTACACTAATGCGATTAAGCAACCGGACCCGATAATGACCCGACCCGACCCGATACATCATTTGACCCGAACCCGACCCGAGTCGACCCGAAAGGGTATGCTGGCCCGATATGACCCGGCCCGACTTGATCCGACCCGACTGACCCGATTGCCACCTCTAGTCCCGGTCAATTGTTGTCATTTGGTTTGGCACAAAGAACAAGGAAAGAGAGTTGGGCCAATTACTAAATGACAAGTGGAACAAATTAAGTGTGAATGCTCTAATTACGCATCAAGTTCAATCTTAAAATAAAAGGACAACAAATGACTGAGATACCCCAATATGGAAAAGGACAACAAATGACCGGGTGATAGGTCCATTTTATATATATATTTTTCTCCCATATTTAGCTCGGTTTTATATTTAATCTACGCTCTTAGGAGCCATTTATTGAGCTAATATGACCTTTGGTAGTAATTGGAGCGGTTTTCCGTCATTTTCTTACGCTTGGCAAATCCCGAGTAAGGCGAAGCTAATTACGAGTATTTGAGCTAAAGATGACGGACCATATTATTTGGTCGACAAAACAAATAAAACGAAGCTCAAAATGAAGATTAAAGAGCAAGCTAAGGATTCCATATTGGACTCTATTATGCATTTAGTCGAGGCATGCATTAAGAGGCATTAAGTCGTAAGGACACTATAGTAATGTCAACTTTGGGAAGATTTGAACATAAGACCTTCTTCGTTCATTATACCTCCATCTTAAAATACATGTGTTGTCCAACGACGTCACGCCAACATTGGATCCACAAATCGCGTTAATAAAGTCAATTGTCTAAACAACACTCTGCCAAAGTCGGCACTCGAGTAGTCGGGTCTAACTTCGAAGTAAAGCATCGTGTGTTCAAACATGCAAAGTCGCTCACGACCTTTCACGAATTCCCTATCGAAGTCACGCCGTCTTGTCTTCACGACCTAATCGTCTCTTCGTGTACCCATGTTTGTTGTCATAATTTGCGCGATCCCACGCCAAATCGAGTTGTAGCGCACATCGTTTTTTTCGAGTAGGAATCCCGCCAATACTGTCGACTACCAACAAGAAACCACTCAAACTCCCACTACAATGACCACTGCCGAGATCAACACCATGATACTTCAAGCTACTATGAAAGACTTGAGCACCCGTCTCCTCGTTGTCGAAGGTAAGCTAGCAACTTGGGATCATTCCTCGTCTGCCAAACCGATATCGAAAGAAGGATAAAGCTCCTCGAAGATCGAATCCTCGTCAATCCTCTTCAATTTCTAGCAGAAAGAGTAACAAAAATGATCACCAGGATCCATCATCCAAGAAGATCGGGCGTCCTTATAGACACCTCTCGACTTGGGCATGACTTACTCCGCAACATTGCGAAGGTTGATTTCTCAGGATTAGCTCCGCCCAATCAGCCCGACTCTAGACCTCATATATACCAAACAAAAGAGGACTTAGGTGGGACAATGCGCTATTTTGCTTATACTACCAAGGAAGTGGGCATACACCGAAACATGTCTTCCTTTAAAAGGTGTTATCCACGATATTGTAGAGTCGGAAGCCTAACAAATACTCTAGAGGAAGTGGGCATACACCGAAACATGTCTTACTTTTAAAAATTTTGTGCAATACAAGATGTACTTATGCCTTGTGTGACATATTGCATATGGATGCCTGCCATTTGCTTTTGGGCAGGCCATGGGAGTTTGATAGGGACTCACTCCATCATGGGAGGGAGCACACTTATGCCTTTAAGCATGGTGGCAGGAAGATCACTTTGGCTCCATTACCACTTGCCTTGAAGTAAACTACTCCTCCTAGCATGGTTGAGCCCTCTAAGGAGGTCTTGTTGATTGGAGAAGCTGAGTTGGTTCAAGAACTAAATGAAAGGGAAGATGTGTACATCTTACTGGCCAAGGAAATGAGTGAGGAGCCAGCCTTAGCTATACCAAGAGAGGTCCAAGAGTTGCTTGAATCCTACAACGATGTGTTTCCTAAAAAGTTGCCTAGTGGCCTACCTCCTTTGAGGGGGGTAGAACATCAAATTGACCTGATTCCAGGAGCTATGTTGCCAAACAGAGCTGCCTATAGGAGTGATCCTAAGGCTACTCAAGAGCTACAAAGTTAGATTGGGGAGCTAATGAACAAAGGCTTTGTGAGGGAGTCTCTAAACCCTTGTGTTGTGCCTGCTCTCTTGGTTCCTAAAAGGGATGGCTCATGGAGAATGTGCACTGATAGTAGAGCCATCAACAACATCACCATCAAGTATAGGTTTCCTATACCTAGGTTTGATGACATTTTAGATGAGCTAAGTGGAGCTAAGCTATTTTCTAAGATTGATTTAAGGCAAGGGTACCATCAAGTCAGAATCAGAAAAGGGGATGAGTGGAAAACTGCCTTCAAAACAAAATATGGTTTATATGAGTGGCTTGTGATGCCATTTGGGTTGTCTAATGCTCCGAGCACTTTCATGAGGCTTATGACTGAGGTCTTGAGGCCTCACATGGGAAAATCCATTGTGGTTTACTTTGATGACATTCTTGTCTATAGCTCTTCACAAGAAGAACATCTTGAACATTTGAGGAAACTGTTTGACACACTTAGAAGCCATAAACTATATGGCAAGCTTGAGAAATGTTCATTCATGCAAAGAGAGGTTCACTTCTTGGGGCTTATCATATCTGACCAAGGAGTCTTGGTGGATCAAGAGAAAGTGCAAGCCATCAAAACTTGGCCTACTCCAAAGACCATTACCGAGGTCAGGAGTTTTCATGGCTTGGCCTCCTTTTATAGGAGGTTCATTAAGAACTTTAGCACTATCATGGCACCCATTACTGAGTGTATAAGAAAAGGGGAGTTTCATTGGAGCTCCAAGGCAGAAGAGTCCTTCAAAGTTGTCAAAGAAATGTTGTGCAACACTCCTATCCTAGCCTTGCCTAATTTCAACAAGTTGTTTGAGGTACAATGTGATGCAAGTGGAGTGGGAGTAGGGGTTGTTCTATTACAAGAGAAGAGGCCAGTGGCCTACTTCAGTGAGAAGCTCAATGGGGCTAAGCTTAACTACTCTACTTATGATAAAGAGTTTTATGCCATTGTTCGAGCTCTTAACCATTGGAGCCATTACCTCAAGCCAAGGTCATTTGTACTCCATTCTGATCATGAGGCCTTGAAATACATTAATGGCCAACACAAGCTTAATCATAGGCATGCTAAATGGGTAGAGTTCCTCCAATCTTTCTCATTATCTAGCAAGTACATTGAGGGAAAGAGCAATGTGGTGGCTGATGCATTGTCAAGGAGGTACATTATGTTAAGCTACATGGAACAAAGGGTGCTAGGGTTTGAGTACATGAAAGAATACTATCTTGAGGATCCTGACTTCAAAGAAGAGTGGAATCTACTCCAATCTGGCCAAGGTAGAGTTGGAGGCAGCTATGTATTGCAAAATAATTTCTCGTTCAAAGGAAATAAGTGTGTGTGCCTATGGGGCCTTATAGAGGGTTGCTAGTCAGGGAAGTGCATGCCAATAGCCTAGCTGGTCACTTTGGCATCCAGAAGACTTATGATATCTTGTGTGAACAATTATATTGGCCTAAGATGCTTGGAGATGTCCAAGATGTGATCAAGAGGTGTGCTCAATGCCAACAGTCCAAGTCTTACTTCCAAACTGGACCTTACACTCCTCTACTAGTCCCAAACAAGCCGTGGGAAGATGTGAGCATGGATTTTATTGTAGCTTTGCCTAGAACTGCCAGAGGCAAAGACTCCATCATGGTTGTTGTGGATAGGTTTAGCAAGATGGCTCACTTCATTGCTTACAAAAAGACAGAGGATGTTATGAGTGTAGGAGAGCTCTACTTTAGAGAGAGGTGGTGAAGTTACATGGAGTTCCCAAGTCAATTGTCTCAGATAGAGACTCCAAATTCATGAGTCATTTCTGGAGAACGCTATGGAAGTTGCTAGGAACAAGGCTCTTGTTTAGTACTAGTCATCACCCTCAAATTGATGGCCAAACTGAGGTGACTAACAAGACTTTGGGAAGAATCTTAAGGTGCACTGTGGCTAAGTCCTTAAAAGATTGGGATATCAAGCTAGCTCCAGCTGAATTTACCTTCAATACAGCCCCCTCTACAAGCACCGGGAGGTCTCCATTTGAAGTGGTATATGGCTTGAATCCTTTAATGCCAACTAATCTAGCTCCTATCAAAAGGAAAACAATTGAATTAGAGGGCAAGAGGCAAGTTGAGCAAATGCTACAGATCCATTCTCAAGTCAAAAAGCAAATAGAAAAGGCAAATGAGTCATACAAAGCCAGGGCCAAGAAGCCAAGGCAGGTCAAGGAATTTGAGCAGGGTGACTTGGTGTGGCCTCACTTGAGGAAGGAAAGTTTCCCTGAGAAAAGAAAGAACAAGCTGATGGCTATAGCTGATGGACCCTTTGAGGTGTTAGAAAAGATTGGTCCTAATGCATACAAGATAACCTGCCAGGGGAATATGGGGTGCATGGTACTTTCAACATTGGGGACTTGAGTCCTTATCTGGAGGAATTAGAAGATGAGGTTAAGGATTTGAGGGCAAATCCTCTTCAAGAAGGAGGGATTGCAACAGGAGTTCAAGGCCATGGCCAAGCAAAGTCAGGCTAAAGCCAAACATTGCCTAACCAAGCCAGCAAAGACCAACAGATAATAGCTGAGAGTTTAAACCGTGGCTTTGACCAAAATGACCAAGGCCAGGCCAGGCCAAGCTACCATGATGAAGGCCAAGGTGTCCTGAACAAAAGCCAAGCATCACCTGGCCAAAGCCAAGCCATCTCAGGCCGTGGCCTAGGCCATCCACACAACAGCACATTTTCCTCGCCCGGTTTTGGTCCTAGTTCAAATACTAGGTCCAAGACTAATTCTAAGGCATGAGCCATGGTTTCAAAGGCCAGGCTGGGTCCAAGGAAGTCTTAGGCACATTTTTGTCCAGGAGATGTCCGAGCAAATATGATCATATCAAAAGTTAGCCTAAGGACTACTTTAGTCTACCCGGGTTTGAGCCATTTCAGAGTAGCTGGGCTGTCACTGTCAAGCTTTCCTCTTTTGATCAAGCAACCTTTTGGAGACTCATCTGGGATTTTAAGGACCCTTTCTACTTTAGTTTGAGGCCCGTCACACTTTGAGAAGTCCACCCTTTTTATCAGAAAGCCAAGAGGAAGCAAACAAGGAAGCTTATCATCTTATTACTTTATGTTAATTGTCTTTGTATTTTAGCTTTGTTGTCCTAGCTTGTGTAAGGCTTTAAGCCGTTGCCTTGCTACTTTATGTAAGCCAATATTGGCCCTTAGATTATCTTTGTACGTTTCAAATTAAAGCCTTGGCCACTATATAAGCCAAGCCATTTCACTTATAAGAGGCAGTGGATTATTGAATGAAAATACAAGTGAAACCTAGTTTCCTTAAACCTTTTTGCTTTGTGCTGGAGTTGCATGATATTAATCTTTGTTGTGTGCTTGATTAAGTCATAAGAAAGGTATGTTCTTTGCTGTGTGCTTGAATAGAACTTTGAGTCTTAGACCTTGGTTGTGTGCTTGGTTTAAGTCATATCCTTGCTCACGGTTAAAGTCTAGATTTAGGGTTTCATTTGAGAGTTAATTTGAGTCACAAAATAGAGTCACATTTGTCATTAACCTTGCTTGAGAGTATTTCAGTTCAGATTGGTGGCGGATGCAAGGCACGACGGTCTTCTCAGGGAAGCTCGGTGGTCATAGATGAGTCCATGGCGGTTGTCGAGCTGCTATCATGGTGGTTCTGGTACCGAGCAAAAGGGAGACCGAGTGTGGTGCTCGTCTGAAATTCGAGCCATGGTGACTCGACTGACACTACAAGGTGAAATCCAATTAGCTACAGATAATTCAGTAGCAAACCACTTGATTTCGGTAGCTAATTACAAATAGAGACGGAATTTGCGACGGACCGGGTCCGTAGCTAAAAGCCTTGTGGCTAAATTTGCTACGGAATTAGCTACTAATTATTAGCTACCAAATGTGAAGTAGCTACTTTTGCGACAGTAATAGAGACTAAAATCGAAGTAGCTACATTAGAGACCACAAATTGTATAGTAGCTAAACTAGTGACTGAATTAGAGACCAATTTAGTTGTGTCTAAATTAGCGACCAAAGTGTTAGTATCTAAATTGGCTACGACATAATAAGTGTGGGCCATATATGCCACGACACCCTAGCTAGGCCCCCTGCACTCAATGTGAGACATGGCACGTAGGACCATCGCTTGCCGAGCATGCATGTATGTTCATGCATGA
>JAGPOY010000526.1:0-22869 GCA_018983105.1 Silene uniflora | reverse complement strand
GAATCCCGGTGGGTTGTTGTTGTGGGTTTGGGGTTGAATTTGGTGGGGGTTTTGGACATTCGTGCTCTTGTAGCTTAAGTAAGGGTGATTTCTCATGCCCGGATTGTAGAAGTTTGATTGTAGGTTATAGTTTCCTTGGTTGTTATATGATGGCCTTGGGGGCCTCACATTGTTGTTGTAACTTTGAAATGCATTCACATCTTGGTGGCTTTCCTCACTCCTCATGCCATAGATGTTGTTGGCACACACATCGGAAGTATGCCCCAAGCCTCCACAAGAATCACAAGGAGACAGTTGAATCACCTCTTCCATGGTCGGTCCATATGAGGACCCGGCTTGGTTCACTTGCCGACGGTTCAAATTCTCCACTTGATTTGTCAACAAATCAAGCTTGGCATTAGTTTGAGCATTCAAGACGGAAGAATTTTCCGGAGGATATTGTGAACTCCTCCTCAAGATGTTCCCTCGTGAACCATAATTGGACTCGGAGTCCACCATCTTCTTAATCAACTCGGCACCCTCATCATTCCCTAGGTGATCAAAGCCACCTCTCGCGGAGGCATTCACCATCTCCTTAGTACGTGGGAGCAAGGTTTGAAAGAAGGTTTGTGTTAAGGACCATGCCGGAATACCATGGTGAGGGCATCGGGCTATCAAGTCTTGGTACCTATCCCATGCCTCTCCCAAAGATTCACCGTCCTCTTGTTGAAAGGTATGGATTTCGGTCCTTAGCATGACCGTTTTAGATGTTGGGTAGTATTTGGCAAGGAAGGCCTTTGCAAGTGCATCCCAAGTAGTAAAAGTGCCCGGTGGTTGGATGTTCAACCATCGATCCGTCTTGTCTTTGAGTGAAAAGGGAAAGAGCATCATCCGAAGGGTGTCCTCGGGTACTCCATTTCTCTTTATCAAGGCTACCTTACTCTTGAATTTGCGAAGATGAGCATGGGCATCCTCATCAATGTGGTGTCCAAATGGATCCCACTCTACCATTCCAATTTGGTTCAGGTGTATCTCGAAATTATTCGGGGCAATAGTACCAAAGTTGATTGGGTTGCAAGTGTCATTATGATTAGGCCAGTTATGGTCTCTTAGAGCGGCCATTGGTGGTTGTAATGGAGTGTTTGGAAGTGGTGTATTTGTGGGACTTTCAAAATTGTAGAAGGGGTTTTCTAGTAATGGTTCTATTGTGTTGGTTGTTGGTTCTTGAGCAATGGTTTCAAGATGCGTTGGAGTGGATGTTGTTACTTGGTTTGTTATGGTGTTTTGAGAGGTTTCACGGACCCTTTCCAAAGTTCGATGCCTCAAAGCCCTAAAGAGCCTTTCGGGGTCGGAACTATAGAATAACCCAGTGTCGTTTCCTCTAGGCATACACTTTCAACAAAACCGTTAGACTCCTAGTGCTTTTTGGGCACTAGGGATAAGCAATAATCAAACACTCTACAAGAAGCAATCAATTACTCAATATGAACAAACAACAAGTAACAACTAACTAAGGCTAATCCTAAGACTCTTAACTACTAGATATAACCAAATGTCATCCCCGGCAACGGCGCCATTTGATGAGTAGGATTTGTCGTCAATTCCTCTATCCAAAATTAACCTAAATAGAAGTATACTTAGGGTCGAATCCACTAGGATGGCGGGATTACTATCTAGCTCGTTTCGAGTTTAGTTTAGCCTAGAACAATGTAAAGGAGTTGGACTAGTGATTAGCTACAAACTAAATCAATTAAGATGAGTCGGAATGTAAACAATAGATTTAAAACTAGGGCCAATGGGTTCTCTTAAGGTGAGGGGAGACTCAATTAAGGGGGAAATGCAAATTAATGGCAAGTTTGTCGACTTTGCAAGGAGCTAATTTCTTAGACACCTAAATTAACCCCTAAGCCGTCGCATTAGATGATAATTACACATAATCATATACCAAAAACATCCCCCTATCATTGTCAATCAAGGGGGTGTTAATCAAATTTGATAAAGGTGTAAACTTTCGTTCACACCTTTCATCAAACACATGGGGAGCATGATTATACAAGCCAACAATTATGCCAAAATAAGATTTACTACCCCCTAATTATCATCCTCCCTCACCCAAGATCCCCCTAACCCTAGGAGGGAACTACTCACACATGGTAATAAGGTTCAAAGATGCAAAATTTATGGAAACAAATGAGCACATGATAAACATACTTGATAATAAAACTCAAATACCAAATAAACAAACACAATATGTAAACAATTGAAGAAATAGTAAAAAGGAGGAAGCTTTTATACCAACAATTGAAAATAATGAGACTTGGATTAAGATGGAAGATTAGTCTTCACCAATACTTCAAACTACAACCCAAATATCAATTGTAAACAATTGATATTCCCAAAATTCTAACTTAATTAAGGAAAGATTAATGTGTAATTAAGGAAAGATTAACAATAGCTAAAATGATAACTTGCATGAAAATTAAATTGAGTTCTCAAAATTAGGGTATGTCTTAAAATGAGGCTAAGGGGAGGTATTTATAGGATGTTACAAAATTAGGTTGAAAAAGGGGAGTTGGTGGAATTCTCGCGTACAGGGGGTCCCAGCTGGTAGGCCGGCTGCCGGTGGGGCACCGGCTGGGGACTCCCTGATCCAATTCTTCGCTTTTTTGAGGTAGATAATCTCCCAGTCGGGGTACCGGCTGCCAGGTCTTGGACCGGCTGGGAGCTCTTGAAGCTTGACTTTGTCAAAATCAATTCTTTACCTTTTGACTTTCTTCGAGTGGGCTTCCCAGCCGGGGTACCGGCTGCCGGTGGGACACCGGCTGGGAGTCCTCTGCTTCAACACTGCCAAAAGTCTCTTTTTTTCTACAAGTCTTCACATCATGGGGGTTCCCCAGCCGGTAGGCCGGCTGCCGGTGTGGCACCGGCTGGGGAGCCCCTGTGACTCTTCCTCTTAATTCTTCAATTTTCCAACTCTTAAAGGGTCTCCCAGCCGGGGTACCGGCTGCCGGTGTGGCACCGGCTGGGGGGCCCCTGTGTTCTCCCTTCAACTTTCACGTCTTTTCTTCCTTGGGGGAGTCTCCCAGCCGGCTGGCCGGCTGCCGGTGGGACACCGGCTGGGAGCTCTCTGCTTTCTCCTTTACTTTCTCTTCTCTTCTCTTTTTTATTCTAAGGCTCAATCTCTAGCTCCGACTCTCCCGACTTAGCTCCAAGTTCCTACAAAATGGGTCAACACCATAGAATAGGAGGGTCGGCTGCAAAATGCAAGTAGAAAGCATATAAAATCATTGCAAATCGTGGTCAAAACACGTAAAAGACCAAGAGAATGAGCGACGAATTGGAGACGCATCAGATAGTGGTGGTATTGAGGTTATGTTATCGTTCATCTCTGATTGTATTAATGTTAGTGCCTAATTTGTGAGAATGAGTTATAACACCTATTTATTTATTGTAACACCACGTTTATGAGACATCACGTTTATGTGTTCCCTTATGGGGATAAAAATTATGTGTGTGCCTAAGGAACGCCTAATTAACATATTATGTAGTATAGTAGATGCTACAAACGAGAAAAATATATAGCTAAGCGTAAATTTGTCTAAAATGAGAAGATTTAGGAATATCATCTTGTTATGCGGAAGCGTGAATATCCTTCAATTGGGCCTCTGCTGTATCTCTGTCCACTCTCCATAATAGTACGATATTGTCCTCTTTGGGCCAAGTCCTCACAGGTTTACTCTCGGACTCCTTTCCAAAACGCCTCGTACTATTATATTTTCTAGACACTTATAAAGATGATCTTTCATCTTTATTCTACCGATGTGGGGACATGAGTTTGCACCCTTACAAATCCTCCCCCAAAACCAAGGACCATCATCTTGACTCGTACCTTGACCGATAAGAGAACTGCAACTTCCCACACCCTACGACTTCTACTTTCTTCTAGACACCCTTAGCATCATCAAGACTTAACCTCCCCTTAACCAACACACCATGTGTCTTCCTAGGGTCTATTGTCCCTCCGTGGGACTGTGTGCTACACTTGCGTACCAAACTCCTCTACATCCGACTGGGTTTTCCCGTCTCACGGTAACTACCGTCTAAAGACTTAACCTTCCCTTAACCGACACACCATGTGTCTCCCTAGGGCTCTACTGTCCCTCCATGGGACTGTGTGCTACACTTGCGCACCAAACTCCTCTACATCCGACTGGGTTTTTCCGTCTCACGGTAACTACCATGAGACCTATTTTGCTTCCAGTAACCTTAGCCCATCCCAGCGGGTCGCTGACGATCTCCTCTTGGATGGTCTTGCGTCTCCAGTAACCACCACGAGACCAATGTTGCCTCTAGTCTACCCCGACGGGTCGCTGAAAATCTTCTCATTGATGGCCTACCGTCTCAGCTCACAACTGTGAGACCAATGTCGGAGTTCCGCGCCTTACAGTGTACGCCATCTACAAGTCTTGTCTCCATGCTCCACCAACGTACCTTCCATGGGTTGAGCTTTGGAAACAGTCTGCCAGATCGAGCCCATGCGTCTATGACTCGCGAGTGCTATCTGTCCCGCACTCCAAGCTCTCCACCATTTGTATGTAATGGGGCTAGGCCGAGGTTTTTAACCTGGCTCTGGTACCATTTATCATGCGGAAGCGTGGATATCTTTCTGTTGGGCCTCTACTGCATCTGCGTCCACTCTCTATAATAGTACGATATTGTCCGCTTTAGGCCAAGCCCTCACGTATTCACTCTTGGGCTCCTTCCCGAAAGGCCTCGTACTATTATATTTTCTACAATTATAAAGATGAACTTCCATCTTTATTCTATCGATGTGGTGGACATGAGTTTGCACCCTAACACATCTTCATACGTAAAATTCAATTACATTCTCGTAGATTCGTAATGATAAAATTTAAGGTAAACTCAAGTACATTAAAGAAAACCAAAGATTACAATGTTTTCTCAAATGACATTTTAACGTACCCAATACCATGCTTCTTGTCTCTTAACATGACATAATTTTTGTCTCCTCGTAGTACAGAATCGACTATAGAAATACAATTAACATAGACAACTTTTCTCTCCCTCGAATCAACGTAATCATAACCACTTATCAACGAATATGGTTGCACATTTTTGTTGTAGCATACATTTTTCATGTCATGAGTCGACACGCCTGCTTTTAGCCGAATACACCGCTACCCAACAAACTTCACCTCCTTCTATTACCCCCATATTGAATTTAGGATGTTCACCTTTGCACTTGACTTCTACCACCCTTAAACCATAGGTCCCCTTACCCCTTCCTCCTCCTCCTCCTCCTTCACCCTCTCCGCCTCCTTCTCTTTCCTTCTCCATTTTCTCTCCAGCGTTGTTGGTCCAAATTCGTAAAAAATAATGTTTTGATTAAACCGATAGGTAGAGACTATATTTTTTTTTATTTGTATAGACACTTGAAGTTTAGTAGAACGAGATTCCACGTTTATGGTATATCTTACACAGTATCGGCTGTGAGGCATTTTCCCCCGCTATTTGTATAAAGGTCAATATTCATTTCTAGCATCAAGAGGTAAATAGGGGAGAGAATGCCTGAAATTCCTAATTTATTTAAATGGTACTCCCTCCGTTTTTTAATGAATTGCAAAGAAACAAAGGTACTACCCTGTATTAAACTATTAATAGATGGAGACATGTTGAAAGTTGTCTCCTACTTTCGACTCGATCTTTCCTCTTACTCACTCATCACCGTATTTCATCTATTTAATTAAATCGGGCTTACATCCACCCAAACTCTTCTTGTGATCGTTTAAGGGAAAGTGGAAACAATTGACGTTTCTTTATACATAATACCCCTTATATTTAAGACCCGTAGCTTCTTTTCCACAGTATTTAATAAGACCGACGAGATTCCACATTGCTCAAAATGGAAGGAATATAACCATGTAAACAAACATCTAATCAAAGAAACAATTAATGCCACAATAGCATCTTAAGAATGCTACTTCCATTGGAGGGAGTGTACCCAATTATCACGTACGAGTACTTGTCTTACCATGAACAAATTTCTACAACGAAAGTAACATAATGTCCCCTAGTTGTAGAGTATATAGCATGTTAAATAAAACTCTTTTTTTTTAACTCACTAAACAATGTGAATGGAGATAGATAATGCACCGACTTCAATCACAAAAGCAATCTATGCTTCAGTAAAAACCACGTCTTATTCATCAAAGAAAATGATCGTTATAAATTTGTCCGATGACTTGTAATTAGGTGAAAAACATAAATAAAACAGTGAAAACAAACTCACTTTTTTCCACCTCAACCAAAAACCCCTAACATTCTAACAAACTGTGTACAATAAAGCGGTGAACATATAGTCACGAATAAGCCACAAACAATACACAGTGTCCCATAGTGCTTCATCCAATGACTACTATTATCAAGGGCCTCGAGCTTTTCGGGCAGCTCTTTTTCTCTGACCTCTATGATCTGCATAAGACATTGTAGCTCGGCATAAACCTTAAGTTGATATTACGTATATTTTGAAACTTAATAAGAACTGAGAGTTTTTAGTAGCTTAAAATTAAATATGCTACAAAAATCTAAACCTTAGTAGCAATAGCACACAAGTACTTAGAATGATACGCTCCAGTTGTAGATGAGTAGTCTATCCCCTTGTTTCGTGTAAAGGGCATTTCGAGCAGCTGCAACTGCAACCTTCACATCCGCAGCCGTAGCAGTTGGAATATCACCTACAAACACATGATGACAGATATTCCCAATTTAACAATTCGTCTCTTAAAATACAATCTCGTATGCTAATATAATGATTCACTAATACATTTAACTACAGAGCCAATCCATATACCCATCAACTTAAAGAGCAATCACCCACATTTAGTTCTCATATAGGCCAGCCTCATCATTATATATTGTCAAAATCCGTCCTCACATGAGAATTTATTTTAACAAAAATCACGCCACATCACCGAAACACACAAATCCATTCCAAATTTCCTATGGCAAGGAATTCGCATATTGGGATTCAAATCTATGTTACTCCGACATATGCTTTGATATCGTATCGTGTCCCCGATATGACACGACCCTTCATCACTTCATTTAAGATCAAAACACATAAAATTTAAAGGAAAATACCCATTCAGACACTAAGGCAATATGTCGGCAATATGTCATACCCGGCACTTGTAGCCGAGTTGGAGTAACATAGATTCAAATTTCATATCCTACACAACAAAAGCTCTATTAGAAGCACAGAAATAGAATTCTGAAAACTGACCAAATCTAAAGATTCAACCTCTGATTAGAAACTCACCTAATCCCGATCCCAAATAAGCTATACAATCATCAATACAAAACTACAGACTAAAAAACATAACAAATAACAACTTTTTCAGCCGCTGAAATCATCGGATCTTTAGAAAACCATGAACCTTAAAAAGATCAAAATTTTACACAATATTCTGCATCAAATGCCAAAGCTCCAGTTGCAAAAGGGTAGAACAGTAATTTTACGACAGTGATTCTGAAAAAAGTAGTTCATTTCTTGAAAGTTCAAGTTTTATTTTGATTTTCTGAGCTGGACAAAAAGAGTACCATAGTTCTTAAGTAAAGGTACTCTGTATTTGACTTGAGATTTTAAAAAAAAAGGTAATGTGTGGTTAAACATCAACGCAAATGTAGGCCGGTTTTATAGAAGTATTTGTGGAACATTAACCAGAAACAATGCACGTAAAAGCAAATGTAAATACGAATAATACCATTTCCACTAGTTGCTTGGGACTGGTCACTTGAACTCGAAACAAAGACTCCCTACATACAAAAAAACATGAAGAGCCTGGGTCATGAACACCTCCTATTGTAATGAACTAAAAAATGCAGTAATTTATAAACCTGCTAACGCGCACGCTGCAGCTCTTGCTCAAGCTGAGTCAGCTTAAGTCGACTATTTTCCAGTTGTTGCACATATGCCTAGAGAATAAGAGATGAGCACAGACGCCTAGGATCAGATAGTGCTCTTGTAAACAATATCATGATATAGCCATGTACAGTTAGACAGTATTTGGATATCCTTTTTATCACATAATGTCATTGTCCTTAATGGCCAGCATGTCTAAATACAAACATATCAATGAGTTGAATTGCTAAGCATGTTAAGACAACTTGCCTTCCATTACAGAAATTAGTATCGAAGATCAGTAAGAAGCTTCAAAACATACCTTGACACAATTATAAAGCTCAAACAACAGATATATACATATATTAGACGTAATAGATATCCAGCATTACCTTTTGATCCGTATTTTTTTCTTTGGATCTCTCGCTAGAGTCAGAGGCAGCCTTAGCACTGGACTGACCTGCTACAAACTGGATACCAAACGAATCATAAGTTCAAATAATATATTTAACAATAGATATTACATTATCTCGTCTCCCCTTACCAACAATCTATGCTACTCATACTCGGTTAGATACTCAGCTATGAAAAATGCCCGTGGTTTAAGTTAAAATGAGGCATCCAAGTGTCATAAGTATACCTGGCAAATGGATCACTTGCGTTAGGTTTCGAGTCTGCTTGTTTCGGGTATGCTTGTTCTCGTGTTCGGATTGAGTTAGTATTTATCAAGGTATGGCCAATTCGGGGTTTGTAAGGTTTAAGTCGGGTCAGGCTGGGTAAATTCAGGTTTTGGCTCATATTCCGGGTATTTTGTTTTAATTCAGATATTCCGGGTATTTTGGCATTCAGGAACGAGAAAAATCGTTATTTGAAGCTAAAAAGTACGGAGTATTCTACAACTGAATGCCAAAAAATACGAGGAATGAACTCATCTGTGGAAAGTAGCCATCAAGAAAGTAACACCTTTGGACGCGAATATGCAATATTAAGCGTACATAACGGTCGTTGTGAAAAGCAAGGGACAGACACATTTCAATTACCTACAAGTTTATTGTGAACCAATAGTCATTCGAGCCAATTTTTTACGCATATTTCATTATGGATCATTGGGAAACAACCCCTATGTGTTATTAAAACAGAAGCAACGCAGCATACATCCACTATTCTTTACCCCGCTATTTGAGTGAGATATTGGGGTAACATTATTGCTGTAGGCATGGAAGAATATTCAATTTTGTAGTGACCTCGATTGCAAAGGGTAATTCTAGAACTCGTAATATCTATATCAACTATTGATACCATAATGTGTTTGGAAATCTTGTTTCACACTGTAAGACCTAATAAGATACATACCTTCCTTACTTCTTAATCTAGAGTAAGACTTAGAACAGATTGCTCAAAAACTTTTGACTCAAGATGACATATGCGACGTAATAAAATTCTCATTCGGGTGTCATACTGGCATTTATAACATAAGCAAAACGCAGGCAGAAGCCACAGATAAGCATCAAAACACAGGGCAAGGTGAAAATCATGTGGAAACAAACTGAAAGTAAAACAGATGAAAAATAAAATCTAAACAAATAATTAATCCTCATAAGCAACACATACCTCTCTTAGTAGAGATCTCATAATCATCCATATATTTACACTTTGTGGTGGCGGAGGTGTCCAAGGTTGGATGAAGAAAGTGTCAGACGGACTACTACCATATATAACACCACTCTCAGTAGCAGACGGGTTAGTTTGATAACTTTGATTATACACTCCTCTCATCCAACTTCTGCTTTCTTTGTTGTACGATGAATCAGATTCAAACAACTGAATGCTATCATTAGAATCATACTGTATTCCTTGATTCCCTTTAGACTTCAACCGATAATCCCAGCTTGGCGGGGGTGGTGAGAAGCTAGAATTTGTTCGCCAATATGGCTCATGAGGCCCTATGGGCCACTCGCTGCTCGGTGCATTAGAACCATGTGGCCTAGCGGCCAAACAACAAAGGGACCCCGTTTTAGCTATCTTTAATTGAACCCACAAACAAAACCAACCCCCTTTACCTCAAATTCTTCACTACACCAGGAATATCAGCTAAAGAAGATGCAATCTTTCCTTAGCAACAATAACTACTCTTCATCAACACAATCTATGCGGTAATCTGAAACTTCACATGATATGCAAGAACAAAATTATCTCAGTAACTGGATAAATAGGATGAGAAAGACATTTCTTCAGTGGAATTTGCAGATAACAAAATAACGACAGTTCATCACAAAGTTCTGAATCCTAAATCAAATAATTAAAGGCAACGAACAATAACAAAGGATGGTCTATAAACCAATAATTCACAGATCAAATGAAATTATCCAGAACTTTAGAAACCCACTTCATAAAGGATACATAGAACAAACGAAATTGAGACGACTCTCGGAACATCTAGATCAAGCAATAAAAATCAGCTCTAAAACCGCAATACACGAACAATTAACACGACGAAAATCGTACTTAATCCAAGTCAACAAAATAGAAAAAAAGAAGAAATGAGCAAATGAAATCAACCAGCTCTGAAAAACGCAATACATGAACAATTAACCTAGATGAATAAGAGGTACCTGATTTCGACATGTGAATCACGACGATAAAGATGGTTTGATGACATAAGGCATTCAATACCAACTAAACGATAACAATCTAACAGAATAGGCGTGCGGCATAAAATAATGATACGAATACCAATTCAGCAAAACATAACAGAATGGAAGGAGAAACATTCACCTTAACACGCCACAATATAGACCTCGTGGGAGACACAATAGACTCGACTAAAATCATAGCCACATCAGGAGAAGTAAGTAGCAGCACAGGAGAGGGAAGGTGAACCAGCACTAATAGCAAACTGTCCAGAACTGAAAAACGCACCTGGAATCAAGACTCACTGATCCGTGAATAGCCCCATTGCTGTTCAGTAGACCCGGCGACAATCACCCCCTTCAGGCCAACTACATCCAACCCCGCACAAAATAAGACAAACCACTGAACGACACCGACACCGACACCGAGCCCAAACATGCAAGGAACAGGCATGTATGCGCGCTCCCGGAGCCATTAAATAGCCCAGGGCCCTCTACTTGTAATGCTACTCAGTGTTGCTCACCTCGAAAAGGCCTTCTGGGAGGGATTGGGGTGTCAACCTGCGATGATGTGTTTATCCTGATCGACCTGGAGTTGCAACGGGTTGATGGTCAGCCGATCAGAAGCAGAAGGAGAATGAAGAAACAAGGGGAAGATGCATGATATGAGGGACTGGGGATGTCGATCTGTGAGCAGGAGTAGCGGAGGCCCGGTGAGCAGCCAATCAGAAGCAGCGGCCAAAGGAAGCAAACAAGGAGAGGATAGTAGTCGGGAAGCAGGAAGATAATGAAGAAAAGGGACATTTGTGAACGGGCGGTGAAGATCGTATCTCACCCCAATCAACGTACCAGATTGGTCACTATTCATAAGAACACTATTCATAAGAACACTATTCTTAAGGAGTCTTTTTTTTCTTGAATTTAGGATGGGTAGGATAAAGTAAAAAATATGTGCTATAGCCCGATTTGTCAACAAAGGGCGTCGTCCCTAACAACGTCGCCAAATACCCCTGCAATAAGTCAAAAAAATGTCCTCAACTTCGCCGCCACCTTTTTCACTGCATGTGCCAACACACCTCCACACTAATAGATAGGGGGCACCAACCACGTCTGCGAGGAGGCACAGATGTGGAACAACCACGTTTGGACCTATTGGACACGAATGTTCAACTTCTGAGACTACCTAGTTGGGCATGAAGTTTAGGGATGTCAGCGAGGCGGGTATATGCGGATAACGCCCACATCCGCTCCAGTTGAGGCTAGTAAGGGTAGAGCTTTCGCGGGTGGTGGGGCAGGTAAGGGTACAAAAATTGCACCTGCCATGGGAGGCAGGGCGGGGGTGGGTTTTACGCCATATGCCCATATATACCTACCGAGTACCTGCCCAGCCACCAATTATTAAAGAAATATATATTATTACGATTTTTATGATATTATTTTATTAACTTTCATTGAAAATCTTAAATTAGAAATATAAAAATGAAAATTTGCAGAAATTTTGTAGTGATTAAACTACATTTTATTTAAAGAACTATCGAAATTATGACAGGTGGGTAAATGGGGCGAGTACGGGTCTAGATTTTCACATTGCAGAGGGTACGAGTATGGAAACTTGTACCCGCCATGGTTGGTGGGACATGGATGGGTACGAGAATTTTTTGGTGGGTTTGGGAACGGGGGAGCCTATATCCACCATCGCCAGCCTCAATGACATCCATAGGCGTGATTTTGATTCATACTCTAATCCGTTCTAAATTGCTAAATCTAACACAAAATCCCACTTTTGACGGACATTGCTAAATCTCAGTAAGTGGATTATACATCTGGGTACTACCTCAGATTGTGCATTGATTTGTTGTTGCCGAGGGAAAATCGAGGTTTTGAAAGTTGTGTTTGTTTGTTTGCGTAATCACAGAAGTTTTGAAAGCAATTTTTGTTCTTGTTATGGATTTTTGGGAGAAGTTTGTTTTCGTAGTTTAATTAAAAGGAAAGTGAAAGCAAAATGGGAAGTGCATTAATATCATCAACAATGTATCAAGTAAATGTCGACAATGAATAGCAATTGGGATATCTTATCATGTTTAGTTTATCAAAAACTACTGTTATAGACAAATTCATGTCTAATTCTTTTAAGGTTGATATTCGCTTCACCACCATTATTAACTGGTGATCATATAAATGGCGCCCCCCTTACGCAGACACACAACACATAATTAGTACGAAGTAACTCAATAAGACGATCAAAATATTAGAGGAACAAACAGACCACTTTCTAAAAGGTAGTTAAACAGATTGCTACATGACAATACAGCACACGATTCAGTACTTGAGTAGAATTGGGCCTCTATCCGTTCTGAGATACAGGGAAATCTAAGTGAAGGCGCACCAAACACTGGCGTTGTGTAAGAAAACGGTTCTGAACCCAACACTGGCTGTTGTGTAAGACAACGGTGCTTAACCCCGCCAGGTGTTCCGGTATGACGAGTTATCACGTAAAGAAGCATCATGAGGTTTGTACTCCATTACATAACTATGGGGCAGCTTTAGGTGTCGTTTGATTGCATCTCTCAAAGCTATCACAGCCTGCATTTAACAAAATAGGAATGCTTAGGCATTGTAGTAGAATACATTGATAATAAACCGGGATGAATGAAGAATGCATTCATCTTCAAAATGCATTACACACCTGATGGTCAGATGCATTCCGGTTCCAAACACTCACTATATCCTCACTGAACCGAATGCTAAGTACTGCGCCGCATATATTTTCTCCATAGTCGAGCTGATCACCTATCAAGGCTAGAACCTAGGACAAAGATAAATGCGAGTTAGTACAATTTAAGGCCCTGAATCAGCAAATTTCAACGTCCAAAAAATTTAAGAGTAAGGCAAAATAATTTGAAATAGACGGCACGGAAGTTTATCGACATACCAAAACTCCTTCCCTTTATTTCGATTCAGTATATTTTCTTTTATGAGACGTTGAAATAAATTTATTGCATTTCCACTATGGGCAAATTTTGAATATAAGACGACAAAATATTCTCGAGTATATGTTTGTGGGTTCCGGTGTGCATCCTTTACTTTTACAGTTTACTTTATTTACTATACATATACACCATTTCCACTTGTCCCTTTCTCAAGCCATGTGCTATTTGCAGATGTGAATAAAAATGAATGGAGGGTGTATCAAATACACACATTGCGAAAGATAGTCCCATAATTGAATCCAAAAAAATAACAGCTCTAAAGTCCAAACTAAGGCCTTGTTTAGATAAGAAAAGAGGAGAGAAAGGAAGGGGAAGAGATAAGTTTCCATTCAAATCTATCCTTTGTTGGAAAAATTTTAATTTGCATTGGAGGAGGGAAATGGAGGGATTCATTTACCCTCTCTTCCAAATCCTGACCTTCATTTTGTTAGCCAACAAAGGATATCAAATTCCTCCATTTGGCTCCACTCCCTTTCCCTCCAAAACCCCGAATCCTAACACCCTAATCCTTTGTTTGGGTACAAAAATTTGGAGGAAAAGAGGGGACAGAAAGGAAGGAAAAGGGGAGGAGGAAATGGAGGAATAGAGCTTTCCCTCCATATGATTTCTTAGAAGGAGGGGAGATAATTTGCCTTGTAGGATGATCCGTCCCCTCGAAATCCCTCCACCTCATCTTGTTGGCCAAACAAAGGAAATTGTCCCCTTCAAATCCCTCCCCAACCGTTCCCTTCAAATTCCCCTATCCAAATAAAGCCTTCCCCTCCCCTTCTTTTCCCTTCCCTGCTTCCCCCTCCCGTCCCTTTCCTTTTTTCCTATCCAAACGCACCCTAAGAGTAGGGTATGTTTGGATTGAGAGATTTGGAGAGAAAAGGGAGGGAGAGAAGGGGATTCAAAATCCCTTGTTTGGATAACATATAAGGGTGGAGGGAAATGAAGGGGGAAAGATTTGGAGGGATCCATTTTCCCTCCTCTACGGCAAATCAAAATCTCTCCACAATAGGCAAGAATCGAAGGGAAATTGTATCCAAACACCCACATCCCATTCCACCTCCCCTTTCCTTCTCTCCCTTTCTCTTCCCTCCTTCCCCCTCCCCTCCCTTTCCTTCCACTTTTGCTATCCAAACACACCCAAAGAGTCCAAATTGTTATGAAAGCTTAGAAAGTCCAATGGCATTTGTTATCATGCTTGCACAAAGGTTATTCTTAACTGTCATGTACTAATAAGACCGGCTACTGCAAGACTGATTGTTAGAGAATGTCAGGCTTACTGATGCCTCGGAGCTCCAACCCTCCCTAAAGAGCAGTAAAAAGAGTCTAGGGACTTGTTTGGATAGCAAAATAGGAGGGGAAGGGATAGAGGGAAAGGAAAGGGAGGGGAGAGAAGGGGAACGAGAATGGGAAGTGATTGTTTGGATACATTTTCCGTCCAAATCTTTCCTATGTTGGAGAGATTTTGATTAGCCTTGGAGGAGGTCAAATGGATCCCCTCCAAATCCATCCCCTTCATTTTCCCTTCACCTTTATTTGCTATCCAAACAAAGGATTTCACATCTCTTACTTTCCTTCCCTTTCTTTTCCCTCCAAATCCCTCCATCCAAACACACCCTTATTACTTGGTCAACATTTTTAATCAATATATGAAATAAGAATGTTAAATCTGTTCCTCTGTTAGTCTACCAGTCCACCTTGCACTCTTGATTCTGTCAAATGGACACTAGTGCCAGCAAAATGTACAGAACTGCCAATGACCAACTATTCAAACACTTCGACATTGATGTATAAAAGTATCAAAACATTTCGAGTTTCAAGATTAAATTGTTACCAAGTCTTCCCAGAAACGCCCAGAAACAGCCTTCTTGAAACGAATAATCCACTTCCCACCATTGCAATTAGCAGAATCCTGACCAAGCACAGCGACAAATACAGGTAATAACATGAACATTAAACGGTCAAGCATACTCATAAGGCATGAAAAAGAAACTGTTTTGGGCATAGCATCAAGGATTTACCTCCCATAATGGTCGAATTCCATCCTTGAAAAGATGCAAATCAGTTGGGCTTGGCAAAGAAGAAGTACGAGCAAAATGACAATAGCAAACCCAAAACCCTTCAACCTATATACATTTAAACAAAGCCATAGAAAACGTAAAATAAAAAAGTTCACTATGAGCGACCTTAAATTAGTAAATCTACATATAACAGAATCTTACCGTGCTAAACTCCACTAGTTTCTTCATGCTCTCTTCATATGGTGTTTGAGTTCTTGCACCTGCTACTCGACGAGTATACCAAAACACAAACTTGTGCTGTTTGTATCGCCAGAATAAAAGTTCAAAAAGTAATGTTAGGAATGATATGGAAAAATTTCAACCTACCAGTAGCAAGCAAGCTACTGATGTAAAATACTGAAAACAAAAGAAATGAAGAATCCACCAATGACAAGTTATTAGGTGCAAAGCAGATAATAATACAAAGTTCGCTAAAGAAACCTTTCATTTCATTCATCACGGTCTAAAAGTGGTGATTTCGTAGAGAATTGGTCACAAGATCTCTTACTTCTCTCCCACCATTATGCCTAAGAACAGATGGTCAGCTTACTCACCTAACTAGCAAGCTTCCCACCTATTGGTCACTTTAGTATCTACTCCATTCTATACAAACTTCATAAAAGTAGTCGAAAGTATGCCTCTCCTCATACAACATCACTTCTCACGGTAGGGTGTACTAAGGTAAATTATAAGCAATTTCAAAAAGTACATGGGACTATGGGTGTTACAAAACTACAACAATACAACCAAAAGGTAAGCAAGTCACATTCTACTTGAATGCATCTTGCGAATGTATATGAAAATCTAATTTTTGATATCCTACACAACCATATGGGAAAACATTGAACAAAATATAACCCAATCTGGATTTTACTCGTGATGTTACTGGAATAACTCAATAACTATAGGAAGCCAAAGAAGAACAAATGAAACACTTGTAATAATGGAGACAGTTGTTAAACTGATAACTAGTGTGGAGAGGACGTACGCACTCAAACAGGTATGCAAACCGTCAAAAATGTTTTTTTTGACAGCAAAAAACGCAACACCAGAATAAAATAACGCCAAGTGAAGATGATAGTAGGAATGACTGACTAAAAAGAACGTATAATCGAGGTAGTAGAGAAAAGAAAAAGAGTCGGTTGTTCAAGGCCAAGCTTCTAGCAACCTTTGCGGAGTTTTCAACCTTACAAAGACATCCTGAAATCTAATTCATGTATTTTACAATCACCTTCACCAAAGAATCATCCTCATGATGGACTGAAGTAAAATCCCCTATTCTCAGACATACAAGAGTCCTTAGTTTAAAAATGCGCAAGGCGCACAGAGGCGCTAAGGGTCCGAGGCGCAAAGCGAAGGCGCACGCCTTTTTGACGCGGCCTGTTCTTTATATCCAATTTGTAATTTCTAAATAAAATTTTGGCAACAATAGCCTTTTAAGGAGTTTTCAAGTTGGCTAACATGAAAAGGAGCGAAGTTTGGAATAATGGGGAAAAGAAACGGTGAGCCTTGTCTAGAAGATATGGAAAGTGCGTACTAGTTAGCCTTGTTAGGTGAGCCGTGTCTAAAAGGCGCACCTAAAATGGACCGAGGCATTTTGGCTAGTGCCTCATCCAAGGCGTGCTTTTTTAAACTAAGCAAGAGTCTTATCAAGAACAAGTTAGATGCGCTAATGTTCAAGTAATTCCACTCCGACTTTGAGGAAAATAAATAGTTGTTTTCCTATTCGAGCAAATCATAAACTCCACATTTGAAATTACTAATTTAAAAAGACAAGCAGTCTAGTTTGTAGCATAAATCAAAAAAGACGAATGCGAATATACAAACACTGATAACAAGGATAGTCTACCGCAGCATCCTAACAGCTTATGTCAGACAGTACAACATCATCAGAAATTCCAATTCTTCAATCACCGGTAGCGACAACAGCACCGGCTATCAGTCCATAGAAAGGAACCACAACAAGCAGGAAAAATGCACAGAATCCTTCGACGTTCTCCGAAAAAAAAAACAACGGATTTTGTTCAATTCAAACATCTCTATATAAGTGTGACCTAGAATCTTCAAATTAAAGCGTCGCTAAACATAATCCGATATAACGAAAATCAAACAGTAGAGCGACTAGATAATTGAAACACAGGAGAAATATAGGCATGGATTGAGTAAAGAATGAATTGATACAGATGAAAACAATTGAAAAACAGTTGAAAAGGTGAGAGGAAGAAGAAAGAGAGACCTTGAGGGGATGGAGACCAGCTTTGAGGTCGCGAGAATAGCGTTCGCGATCTTCGGAATCTCGATCGAGAAGAGATTGGTCGACAATGGCGGCTTGATTATCGTTGTTGTCGTTGAGAGATTCTTTCTTCTCTGAAATGTCCATTGTTCTTCCCCGTTGAGGTAAACCCTAACAATAACAGCTTCTTCCACAGTGATGGAGGTTGGGACTGGTGGGGGGACTCTCTCCTTGCCAAGTTTTACACTTATCGCTATCTACGCGGATTCACGCGTTCTCGACTTTGGACAAAAGGGGCGCAGTTTGTCGACTCTCAAGGATTTTGTAGCTCCGGCTTTGATTAAAAAATCTGGACAAGTAAGTTGGCACGCGGGTTGTTGGGCTGACACCTCTCATTCACGTCATGGGTTGTGGGCTGTGCTTGGGTCGAAGTTTGAGGACACGCTTAAAATACCAAAAAATTAGGTTAAAATGGATAAATTGTTAACGCACACTCAAGCACATCACGACAAGGCACGACATGCATGGGCCGTGGGCTGTACCTGGACAGCCATTTTCAATTTGTTTGACACGGCACGAAGCACACCTTTATAGGCCTGGGCCGTGCCACTTTCTTCTCCAGACACGGTGGGCCGGCACGCCCCACTTCCATCTCTAGAAAAATCGGACCCTCGCGTTATCAATATACGACAAAGTTATTAGATGTCCGTATATAATGCATAAGATTGGAGTGTTAGACCTATTAAATGGGTTGGACAGTTTGGATTTTGCTTTGGCTCATACAAGTTGGGTCAAATTCAGGTCACGAGTCTTGCATTTAAGTTTTAGAACGAGTCTTGCATTAAAGTTTTGAGTTGGGCTTCCTACATGTCTTAGTTGGAAGAAAGAAAATTAAAATAATAGGCAATACTTTTTTACTAATTTATCACTGTTTTTTCTTCTTTTACGAACTTTTCATAAGTGACATTTTTTTACTATCTGGCGAACAAACTCCGCCTTTTTTTTTAATATCAAATTGGTGGTTTCACCAATTATCTGGATTATGCAACTCTATTTTTGAATTGGGATTAAATCGAACTTAATACGAAATAGTGGATAATCCGTACTAAAAGAGTCGTAATACTCGTAAACTATCTTATTCCATAAATTAAGAATTGCATATGCTCGATTGAGACATCATACCCGTCCACAAAGTTGAAAAATCTCATATCCAACAAATACTTAGCATCCATCCACATAAATGAACAAGGTGTTAGTTTAGCTAAACTAATCACATAAATGAAGTGAAGTGATGGGAGTTGCATATATAATCCATGGTTGTCTATAGACAACAATATCCATCCTCACAAACTTTTGTCTAAACATGTAATGTCCTCATCCCAAAGGCATTCCTTTCTCAATTATTGTTTCATGTTACTTGATAACTTGTAAGTTGTTGCTATACTATACTCTTAACTCCACAAAAACACTTGATTGGCAAACTTGTGATGAATGAGTGAAGGACCACAGTCACCACACCACTATCTCAACCACATTCCCCACATCCAAACATACCACACCCTTTTATCATTCTTGTGTCTAAACCTCCGCCCCTATTTGTACCGTTTTGGGCTCCAAAGGTGTTGTTTAACTCGATTTATACGTGAGAGATCAAATCGACGGTGGAACTCGACCATCTCATAAATTCCTAGTTTGCCCTCTTACGGCTTTCAACCTGTAATTCAGGTCCCTAACTTCAAATCCTTTTTTTGTTTAAAAGGAGCACAAGGCTGATTATGATGCTAACATCGTTTGAAATAATGTTATAAATATCACATCTCATAACTTTACTAATTAAGCCAGTTAAAAACTGCGATTATATATTAATATCACTTATTTAAAAAAGCCATAAGACCACCCTCACTTCTTATTATTTTTAACTATATATATTGTCCTTTTATAGTACACTTAAAAACCCTCAACCTCTTCCAGTCCCATATCAAATTATAACAAAAAAAAATACATCCGTTAATATTATTCTTCTTCCTCTATTTAGTGCATTGCTCATTTGTCTTCAACATAATCTTTAACTTCTCCAAAGAAAAATGATGTCGCCTTATAGCTTCTTAATCATGCTACTAATCATGGTCATACTACCAACCATACTATACACCTTCTTCTTCCTAATCAGCTGCCCACCAAACCCTTGCACCTTCTTTCGACGTCGGTCCGTAAATTCGGGGGATTTGGAAATAGCAAGGTCCAAATTGGATGCTCAAGCTAATAACGATGATAGAAATGCTAATAAGAATGATATCGAGTTGATAATAATGAGCTCGGAATTGGGAAAAGAAGAAGAATGCCCTGTTTGTTTATCTATATTTGTAGATGGTGAAGAGTTAAGACAACTCAAAACATGTAAGCATTTGTTTCACAAGGGTTGCATAGATAAATGGCTTTCTACACATTTTAATTGTCCAATTTGTAGGGCGTTTATTATTAGTCATTTCAAGTCTAAGCCGAAAGGAATTCGTGTTTTGGGATCAACAGTTAATGTTGGTAGGAGTAATCTATGGCAAGGTTTGCCTGATTCTTCTGGCTTGGTTTAAATTTGTTTTGAATTTGTTAGCGTTGAGACCAGTGGCGTAGCAGGGATTTAAAGTCAGCGGGGCGAAAACTTCCAGCGGGGGTGAAGGGTAATATTGCAAGGCGGCCTAAAAAAAGTCGGAAATTTTAACTAAAAAATTAGAAATTTTCAGATGCCTGCGGGGGTGAGCGCCCCTGCTAACCCCCTTCGCTCCATCACTGGTTTAGATGAAATGGGTATGACTGTATGAGAATTGAACTGATTCAGCAATGTTATGACAGTTATCTATCTTCTAGTTTGAACCTTCTCAACTACAGTCAAATAACCAAAGATGTAATAGTCTAGTGGGTAAGAAGGAGGTATTGAGGGCAATAGGCTCCAGATTTGAATCGCCTTCCCACTATTGTAATGCGACTATGTGCGCCCTTCGTTAGACAAAAAAAAAATTATACTCGTAGTAAAAAAACTAATAAAATGTACTCCGTATATATTATGTTGGGTTCGTTATTAACTGAATTATTATGGAAAATATATAGTAATATTTTATGTAGTTTGGAAGAGAAGGCAAAAAAAATAATAATTTCATGTTAAGACCGCCTTTTTATATGAAATCACAAATGGATAATTGTGTTATGCAAGAAAATATTGGAATGGAGTTCGTTTACCGAAAACCCGAACATGCGAGGATGATATGACAAAATGTGATATCAAATGGATACCGTCAAGTAATGTAGTTCGTTTTTCGACGTAATTAGTTACCTATATTTTCTTTAGTACGTCTTGCTTGTGACGGTCATAAGCTTGTGACCTCTCACAACCTCTCCCACTTGCCCTCCCACTTACCCCTCCCACTTGCATATTTGTCTCACGTCACAAGCTTGTGACGGAATTTGTCCGTCACAAATGAAAATTTGTGTATTTTCTTTGAATTTAATTGAGTTTTTAATGAGTTTATTTCAAACTAGTCTTATACTCGTGCAAATTGCACGAATTTGTTATTTCAAAAAGATTCTTTAAGAAGGTATATATAAGATAAGTTTTATAATAATTGACTAATTATCTTCTTTTAAAGTTATTTATTTTTAAAAATAAAGTTCTAAAATAGAACAATAAAATCTCTCTATATTTTTTTTTTTTGCAGAAAGGTTATGATCTTCTTATTCATCCTCAAAGGGGTAGAAAAGAAGAAACAAAGTTTCATACAAAATAATAACCACTATAAGGCTTATAGATAAGCCTCATGATTTAGCCTAGCAACAATAGTAGCATAATGGGTACGTTTACATTTCCCTAACATTCGACAACTAACTCCAAATTTCACACGAGCAAGAATAGTGCTAGCTGGTGTTTCAATGCCCTGGAAAATACATTGATTACGCTCTTGCCAAATGCTATAAGTCACAGCAGCAAGACAGCTACTGTACCAAGCAGCTCGCCAATGACGACGCTTTGGCCTTTGGTGAATCCAGAGCAGTTCATGTTTGCAGCTATTTGTTCTCCCCTCCACGCCTAGCCAGTTTAGTATCCCCTCCCACACTTCCTTACCATAGGGACACTGAAAGAATAAATGTTCATGTGTTTCAGCAGCTTGCTTACACATGACACACCAATTGACTAGGTAGAGGCCTTTCTTAACAAGGTTATCAATTGTGGCCAACTTTTGCTGCATAGCTAAGGAAGTTATGACCTCATGTCGAGGCAGCACACTCTGTCTTTGTAGAGCAAGGGTCCAAGACATGATAGGGTACGATGTTCTGAACCAGTTGTAACACTAAGGATTTACGAGCATAAGTAGCTCGGCCGAGCTAGGAGTAGCTCGACCGAGCCATCTGACACTTAGAAGAATTTCACGAGTTGTCTAGTTTCAAAAGTTCCTGGAACGATTTCAGTCGGCCGAGTCACTTTGACTCGACCGAGCTAAGAGTAGCTCGGTCGAGCCAGATGTAGCTCGACCGAGTCGACGGTCTGCAGATACGAATTTCCGGTTTTTGGTAAATTAGTATAAAAGGAAAAGTTAACTTTCATAATCAGTTTTTACAATTCTAAAACCCTATTTTGAAGAGAAAGAACACAATAAGCTTTTCCTCGAATACTGTTGCCCAATTCTCGAAGATTCGGATCCAGATCTGCGGTAAGTAAAGATTTAATCTCGCTAGTTTATTCCTAACAATAGTAAACCCTAATTAGCATAGTTAGAATTAGTTAGTAGCGATCTTAATTATAATTATTGCATGTTTAGGTGACGAATTCGTAGAAGAGGATTTCTGCGGTTAGAGTTATTATTGTTATTGCGAAGATTTGCGAATAAGGTAGGTTATCCTACTCAGTATTACTGTGGTTTGCGTAAGATTCTCTTGTAATGTGCATATGTGATTGTGTGTTGATATATCATTGAGTTGTTGATTATGAGCGATGAGTAATCACCCGTGAGAAGGGGATTACGCCTAGAGGTCGTCTTCTAGTCTCTCAAGCTAGAAGAGGTGTGCACATCAATGACTAGGT
>JAGPOY010000525.1:0-22871 GCA_018983105.1 Silene uniflora | reverse complement strand
CATGCTAACCACCACGTACAACAATATTAATTCTATGTCATTTCGACTTGTCGAGGTTTATCACCAATTTTAAATTTTTAAGGTCCTATTCTAAAATGAGTGGTTTACTAATTTCTGATTATAGGTAGACAGAAGATACAAACAATATTGTCATCAAATGCAAATCATGGTTTCATCCTTCGACATGGTAGCCGGGGGTGGGGCAGCCAAGCCTTACACTGCCCTGGCCTTGAAAACAATTTCCAGGCATTTTCGGTGCTTGCGTGATGCCATAACAGATCAAATACAGTCAACTCGGAAAAGTCTTGGGGAACCTGATAATGGAATGGGCGGAGTAATTCCTCGGCTTCGCTATGTTGACCAGAAACTTAGACAGCAAAGAGCACTTCAGCAATTTGGTATGATGAGGCATGCTTGGAGGCCACAAAGGGGTCTTCCTGAAACTGCTGTCACCATTCTTCGTGCTTGGTTGTTCGAGCATTTCCTCCATCCGTATGTTTTTTTGTCACTAGACTCTTCTCTCAAGTTTTTTGCTTGTGAAGTGTGAACCGGTCTGAATGTTTTGGGCCCATTTTTTGTTTTTCAGGTACCCAAAAGATTCGGAGAAGATAATGCTGGCTAGGCAGACAGGATTGTCGAGGGGCCAGGTATCCTTTATTTAGTTCTTTACGTTTTTATTCATTTCTGAGGAGTATTTTAGTAAAATGTAAAAAAATCAGTTGAGAGTTAAGACCGGGGACGGATTAAGAAGATTTTCAGATGTACTGAGATTGCTGTCTTGAATGTTTTCCTTGTATCAGGTGGCAAACTGGTTTATAAATGCTCGTGTACGTCTTTGGAAGCCTATGGTTGAGGAGATGTACAAAGAAGAGTTCGGAGAGGCAGAGTTAAATTGCAATGAAGATAACAGTACAATGAAGTTAGCCAAGGAAAAATCTTGGGGTTCCGAGGATAGGAAAGACGAGATGCAGGAAGGTTCGACATCTATGGCTCATGATGCCCGCGATTCTAAAACCAATATCAATCATAACACGGAAATGAAGGGTCATTGTTCCTCAAATTCAGGCCTACACATTAATTCTCTTGGCGATAACAATCTCGACCATGGATTTTACACTAATGGTAACATCTCAACTGACCCAAATGGTGTAGGACATCTTATGGTCACTTCTGGTGCATATCAGATGTCCGAGTTGGGCAGTTTTGGGGTAGACAATAACCAAGTATCCTTGGCTTTAGGGCTACGACAACGTGAAGGAGAGGTTGTAACAAGTTTTGCAGGCAACCCGAATACAGAATCAACAATGGGGGTAGTAGTCCCGTCTGAGTATCCGTACTTGGAGCAAGTGAACCAACAACACAACAGGTTTGCTAATCCGCATATACTCAATGATTTTGTATCTTGATGAAAGATTGAAAAAATTCTTGTATGCTGCCTTCATATCAAATAAGTCGGTGTCGACTGTCGACGGACCTCAATGCAAGGTGGAAGAGCAAGTAGAATTAGTATACATTTCTGTAGATGATTCCCAGCTGTAATATAACTATAGAAAACTGGGTTCATAGATAGCATATTGTGGACATGCCACCCGCTTGTAGTCGGATCATCATCGGGTGGTTTTCGAAGTTCTACACATATATTTGTACAAGATAGGATTATTCATGTAATTTTGTGTGATTACTTGATGAAGAAACAGGAAAAAATAAATAAGGTGAAAAAACAGGTAAATATATACTGTAGTTTTATGTGATATTCTTTGTAAGTTTTACTACACACACTTGAGTAATTCTTGTACCATATACTTTGTGTGTAAGAAATTGTTGGAATTATACCCAAAAATCAATTACTCCTATTATGTAATGAATTTAGAATGTATTTGTTCTTTAACTTTGCGTAAAACACAAATTATAGAATAAGACCGTCTTACAGTGTGAGATAGTCTTTTTTATTGATTAAACACTCATTTATTACTATCAGTAAATGAGTGTTTTTATATATAAAATAAAATAAAATGACCGCCTTATGCTGTAAGAGGGTCTTACATAATTAGTAGTTATTGTACATAAAAGTAATGCATTAATTTAGCTTTTCTGAATTTGTTGTTGCTCTTTTGAGCTCTAACTAAACATCTCAGGTTATTTTTTCCTTATAATAAGTTGGTTAGTAATCTTTTGCTGCTATCGGTTTATCGCAATATTTTTTGTAAAGAAAAGAAACTAGGTTGATACTAGCAAATAGAACCTGAATTGGTGAGGGAGAAAGTTAAGGCTTTCAAATGACAATCATGGATCAATTATCGCTTCACGCAACAGTTCCAGACGACAGTTCATATTAACCGACCCAAAAACATCCTGAAATTAAGATTCTGCTGTCGTCGTTTCACCAGGTGGAAGGAAAATATTACCAGTATTGTCAGGAAATTGAAGAACTAAGTTCACCATTTTAAGTGGTAGCAGCCTAGCAGGGGAAGGTGCAGCAAAATGCTACATTGCATTAGCCTAAGAGATGTCATATTAATCCCAACATAAGTTGGCTTAGGGTAATATTATTGGTAGTCTTGAGACAAGACTTTGGTAAGTCTTGAGACAAGACTCTCTCAAAACTACCAATAATCTACCTTAGTCTCGACAAAGTCTTAAGTTGAGTCTTGAAAATTCAAGACTCATCTTAAGACTTTGGGTGAGTCTTGACCCCACCATGAAAGAAAATTGTCCAGTGAATGAGTGACATGTGTCATTTCTTTTTATAAGAAAAAAGGAGTGAATGTAAAAGTAGAGCATGGGGTGAGTCTGACGAATAATGTATAAAGTTTGAGGTGAGTCTGAGATGGGTCTGAACAATAAAGTAATAATAAAAGTTAGTGGAAAGCTGATGTGGCAGAGTCTTAAGACTTTGGTGAGTCTGACGGATAATCATACCCTTACAAGAAATTATCTAAGGTCGGAACTGAACTATCCCGTCTAAGATTGTTTAGCTCAGAAGACCGGAATAGTAACAGCCGGTTATCTCTACAACAAATTGGCCTTATCCAAGGTGTACCACCAACGTGCTTGGCGTCCCATTCGTGGACTGCCAGTGCCAGAGACCTCGGTGGCCATCTTCCGCGCCTGTCTTTTTAATGTTTTCAGATACCCTGATAAATACTTTATCGACTAGGGTTAGGACGAGAGCTTATATTATAACCTTCCCAATTGACTAGAATGGGACGCGAGCAGACGGCGAGCTGCTCATGAATAGGACAATTTATTAGACTCCGTCTTTGAAGAAAAGGCAAAAGCAATGTATTTTACAAAATTTACAAGATTTTTTCCGAGTCGTTAAAAATTCACACCCCAGCCAATAAACTAGTCACAATTCACAAACACACTCAAGAGAACATAGACCCGAAAAGACACATAAAACTACTACAGTAATATACTTCTAAATCACCCATCCAAACTCGTATTTAATCACCCCCAAACGACTCGCACATGAGAAATAAAATTGAACTAGTTACTAAGGAAAAGCGGAAAACATAATTTAACAGTCTTGTAGTAAGACGGTTTTACGCACCCCGGTCACGATATTTAGATAACCAATATACAAATATTGATATTTAGTTTAGAGAAGAGAAGAGAAAATGATGAACATGTCTGTTTGTGGCTATCAAACAACTTGAACAAGCTTCAAAACACTCTTAAAACTCTCAAAATCTGTCAATTCTACTACAAATTTGCAAATTTTACAATCAAAATTCACCATTAATCTTCAAAATTAACCCAAATAAACATGAGTGCTAGCAATTTCTGCTGTATATTCCAAACAACATCATCATCATCTTTACAATGCACTCAATTCCAACCATTTTCATTACCATTTCCTGCATTTTCTTCAAAGTTTAAAACTTTATCACAAACCCATCATAAGATTGTAAATGACAATCTTACCCTTGTCAAATCCCTTCAATTTCATGGTGAAGTTGAGGAGATTATCTCTCCTTCTCTTCAACAAATTGAGGAATTAGTTGAAGAAGTGACTGATTTTGATAGGAATTTTGATGACCCAGATGAGCTTTCTTCTGTTAATGGTGAAGAACATGAACAAAAAGTTGAAGAAATGGAGGAGGAAGAGGAAGAGAACAATAGGTTTAAGCTCAGAAATGGCAAAGAGGTTGTCTTTTGATTCTTCATTCCATATTTCTTTTGAATTTGATAAGAATATGTTACTCAGACATTTCACTTTGGTTACGTGTCATGTGTCCGACACTAAATGATACTTGGACACTTCATTTTAGACCAAAAAGTTGAAAACTTAGCTTTAATAAACATATATATATATGAGAAATTTGATTTTTTGATGATTTTATTGAGCTTACTAGCTATGTTACCCTGACTGGGTAAGATTGCGTACATCCGACTCCATTTTACCCGCTATTTGTAGGAGTCCTTGAGGCAGTAGGAAATGTTGTTGTTTAACCCCCTAACTTTGAATCTTTCGCTCGGCTACTGTGTAACTTAACTGTATAGTCACTAACTCACTATGTTTCATGCTGTATATGAGTTCCTTGTGTATGTGAAAGGATTACTGCGCGAGGAGAAAGAGTTTATGTGAATTCGACTCAGTATCACATAATTCATGTATACTCTTTATTATTGAATTTTGGGAGAGGAAAGGGAGTGTATGTGGAAGAATCAATGCATTTTTCTTTTCTTCTTTGTTGATTTTTATATGAATCCCTTGGTATATGTACTTTCTTATCTTGTCATCAGAAATTTATCTAGTGGTTTGCTTGGAATGAGAGTAATTACTATGGGGTAGTAAAGGTCAAAACGAAAGGGAAATGTAGGAAAGTTAAGGTTGGAAAGGAGGTCTATTACCTCAATAAGTCGATAATAATCACCCAAAATTTTAAGGAAACCCTAAGAGTAAAACTATGGAGACTCCGGTTATTTTGGCAATGGCTGACCGATTTAAGACTGTAAGAGTAAAACGAATAACTTTGGTTATTCCGAATTAAGTTTAAATAAATTTTGCATCAGAGTGAAGTTATTGCTTGATACTTCTGCAGAAGTTTGTGTCCTAAATATTTATGTTTCAGGTTCTTGCTGAAAAAGCTTATCTTGTTGGCGTGGAACAAAAAGGCGTAAAAGTGGAATCTTTCGGAATAGAGGATTCCTTGGATGAGTTAGCTCAACTCGCTGACACTGCAGGGCTTCAGATTGTTGGCTCTACTCATCAAAAGTGAGTATGTGGTAAATTTGTATTCTAAAAATTTGGATGCTTAAAGGCACAACTTTGGAGCACTATTGTGCTGTCAAAGATTGTTTACTGTGATTAAGGTTTATCCAAAATAGTTGGTTTCTGACAACAAACTATTGTGCTGTCAAAGATTGTTTCTTGACTTCAAAAAAAAAAAAAAATTAGTTTGTTTCTCCGCTGACAGAAAATATTCACGATTTGCCAAGTACAATTTTTGACTTCACTTTCAGTTTATGATGTCTCAGTTGGCTAAACGACATGGCCTGCTTTATCATTCAGGCTTGCTGCTCCAAATCCAAGAACATATATTGGCTCTGGAAAAGTCGCCGAGATCAAAAGTGCAATTCACGCGCTGGATGTTGAGACAGTGATATTTGATGACGAGCTTTCACCAGGGTAAGAACTTTAATAGCTTGTCTTAGTTTGTTAAAATGCGCCTTGGACAAGCGTAAGCCCAAGGTTTAGTGATGTCTCGGTGGCCCCTATAGATAAAGTGCACCACAATGCAATTTCTACATTTTTTTCTTTCTAGTTCTTTTTCGTGCCCCTCTCTTTGCCACATTCGTACCTTTACTCTGTTATATGTTTGCCCTCTTTAAAATTCAAATTTTGAATGAACAAAAATGTATTTTGAGTACTTTTTGTTTCGAAAATAGAGCCCTGAAAACCCAAGTCTTCGCCTCACGCTTTGCGCCGCACTGCATCTGTCTAGTGTCCACCTCGCTCCTTTAAAAACTAAGTTACTTATTCATATATTGTCTTTTTGTCGACCTTGCATTTAAGGACTGAGAACTCCACTAAATTTTGTTTTTAGTAAACAAACAGCTTCTTCCTTTTCAGAGGATTTTGAATACTAGGAGTTTCTAATTCCTGAATTTTGTAGCGGCCAAACAACCTACTACTGTTGCATTCCCATGAATTGTAATTCGCGTGTTTTTTTTGTTGGCAACCAAACAACCTCTTAGAATGCCTTATAGATAGTTGACTTTTCTGGTCCTGTAACTGTGGATCTGTCTGTTTGGCTTTAATAAATATCGACTTATTGCAGACAATTGCGTAATTTGGAGAAAGCTTTTGGCGGAGATGTTAGGGTCTGTGACCGGACAGCTTTGATTCTAGACATTTTCAACCAGAGAGCAGCAACACATGAAGCTGCTTTACAGGTAAAATCCCATTTTAACCAAATCATGGAAAGACAATTTTATCGATGTCTTGTCTTATGAGGATATGATTGATTCCTCACTCTTAAGGTTGCACTGGCTCAAATGGAATACCAATTACCGCGGTTAACAAGAATGTGGTCTCACTTGGAGCGACAATCTGGAGGACAGGTGAAAGGTATGGGTGAGAAACAGATTGAGGTGGACAAACGTATTCTTCGCGACCAAGTAAGTATAATTTGCTGCATGTTTAAGTTCATCCCAGGATAACTTCTAAAATTTAATATAATATAGGGTATCTATTTCAAAGCATATCAGTTCGTAGATCCTGAGTACTTCTGTTGTTGATCATATCTGTAGATTGGAGTACTGAAAAAAGAGCTGGAATCTGTTCGACGGCATCGAAAACTTTATAGGAGCCGTCGTGTTTCAGTACCAATTCCAGTTGTATCTTTAGTAAGTTGATTTCTGCCTTTTTTAGCATTCAAAATTTTAGTGGATTCCATATTCAAAGAAAATGACCAAGTCTGTTTCATTCATCCGAAAACGAAGGTAGGGTACACAAATGCTGGAAAGAGTACTTTGTTAAACCGTTTGACTGGAGCCGATGTTCTTGCTGAGGATCGATTGTTTGCTACACTGGATCCAACAACAAGAAGAGTTCAGGTAGTTGGATTTGTGTTTACTTTTCTGTTACATCTGTATCTAATCGTAATTTTTTTCATTGTGCCATGCCACAATCCAAAATGATGGCATGTCTAGTTCAAGGTTTAAATCTGTACTTCTGCAGTGCTTTCTTAGTCTGAAATCATAATAGCTACCAAAAGTTACAAAGCTACCCTTTTCCCGATAGTAACTTTCGGAAATATGGTTGCTTTTTGTTCTCACTTAGGATAAGAATCTCTCTTGCAAGTGAACTGGATCTCTATATGATTATATGAATATATGATGGATTTTTGCTAAGACATCCTGTTGTTTTAACCTGGATTTCAGATGAAAAATGGGAAGGAGTTTTTGCTGACCGACACTGTTGGGTTTATTCAAAAACTACCTACTACGCTGGTGTGTTCTCATCTCTTTTTGCGATGTATGTCACATACTCACATATTATCTTGTTCTCTGTGTTTATCGTATAGACTTCTTGCAGGTTGCTGCCTTCAGAGCCACGCTGGAGGAAATAGCCGAGTCATCACTGCTAGTGCATGTGGTGGATATAAGGTATATTTTGACTTCATATTTGCCTCTCAACATTCAACCTTTATCATATATAACCATTATTTTGTGTTTCAGCCATCCTTTGGCGGAGCAACAGATAGATGCAGTGGATAAAGTTTTGTCAGAATTGGATGTTTCATCAATACCAATATTGACAGTTTGGAACAAGGTATTCACCAGTCTGACCTTATAATGACGACAAAGCAATCCTGAAATGTTTTAGGCTCAGCCTACATGGATCATCTTTTAAACCGTCAATAAGACGTAAAATAGTGAAGAAGAAACACATTTAGAAAGGCAAAAAAATCAGAAACTAATCTGACTGAATCACCTGGCTGCAAAATTGAGGTGCAGAGTTATTGAATAGTGGTTTTTAATATGTTTACTGACCAAAATAGTCCAACTCAAATTCGTAGTTACTTATTAGCTGTCCTGGGCGTTCATCTCTGCGTCGAGAAGCTCTATATTTATTTGCAGATGTGATAAGTAATAGTTAATTGCTCATATCAGGTCGATAGGGTCAGTAATCCAGAGAAAATTAAGGCTGAAGCAGAAAGACGAGGGGACGTTGTCTGTGTATCAGCTTTGACTGGTGATGGACTAAATGACTTCTGTAATGCTATTCAGGAGAAGTTGAAGGTAAGTCGTCCTATGTTCTCTACTATCACGAACAATGTACATTTGATGCTTAAACATGTACTCCGTATTACCCCCGCTCAGCCATTTGGCTGCGTGTCCTTTTTAAGAGAGGTTTTAGAAAATGCAATCACAAGCTTACCTCAACTTCACATCCCATCTCCTAGACACATACTCTTTCCGTCTCAGTCATTTGTTTACCTTTTATATTCATTCATATGCTGTTTATGAGTTGTATTCTGTAACAGGATTCTATGGTATGGGTTGAGGCGCTCATTCCGTTTGACAAAGGAGAACTTCTCAGTAGCATCCATCAAATTGGGATGGTTGAAAAAACTGTGAGTTGTTCTAACTCAGTTCCCAAGCTGTTTGTCCTGTATTTTTACTATGTTTTTCAGCCGAAGCTTAGTTCATGACTTTCACATCAAAAATTTCTAGCTTTCCCAGAGTTGTTATATCCTTGGAGGCCCTAACTTGCTTTTACCAATGGATAATTGCTGTAAAACATCGCATACCGTAATGGGACTCAACGATCTTAAACATAGGGATCATGGTATTTAATTTGTGCCATGATACGGAGTACTTCACTGGCCATATTTGGGCACGACGACCAAGATTAGACCATGACGACCTATCCTTGATAAAAAAAAATGAACCCGATATTTAGAACCATGCATAGGATTTAACACCGATATGAATGAATACTCCTTAAGAGCTGCAAGATATATCTCACTGATGAACACCAATTGCAGGAATACTTGGAAAACGGGACACTCGTAAAAGCATATGTACCACTTCGCCTGGCTAGGCAACTTACTCCGATGAGGCAGTTATGTGTGTGACCTTAGATTTCCACTATCACCCTCGAGGTTTTACATGTAAGTTCCGTTTTTGAACCTCTTTCTGTATTAGAGGATGCTGACATGGGACCAATATCAGCTGTAGTATTTAGCTCTAAAGATTAAAGCTTTTCGAGATAATTCAACATTATCTGTAATTCTATATCTGTAGTCTGTACATAGATAATAGATTAACTGTTGTATATACCTCATACCTTCTGGAGCTGGTTAAATTTTAAATCAGTGAGAAATCATGTTGTACAGGTTACAAGTTATGGCTGAATTTCGATCTCTTTCGTGTATTATCTTGCAAAGTTGCAACATTTTCGTGTTATTACCTCCTAGACTCGTTTACCCTACGATACTATTATCATGACAAAAACTCGAAAGTCTTCTCGTTGGATTTCAAATATTAATTGGGGGATGACCGACAAAATTTAGCAATTTTTGAATTTCTCGTCAAGACTGGGATTCTATGAACGGTATTTGCCAACGACCCTTTTCCCTTGTTTGACGCCGTTGTCGCTCTATTATTGTTTGGATGATATCTTTGAGATACGTTTGCAGATGGTGCATGGAATCACCATAGGTCGTTGGTTACATACTTGCATTGATCAAGTCAAGGCTATAAAACTGGGAAACACACTAGACACCAAAAGTAGTTTCTACCATTATGTCACATGAAGCAAATTTTCAAAGTTCATTGAGAACTATTTGGAATTATCTCGAGGTTTATTGGATGCAAGTCATGGGATTCGAGACTCGAAAGCAATTGACATTCGTTATTTTACGTACTCAAATGTAGCTATCGTGCATGGCTAGAACGAAGCAAGTAGATTTGGTAAAATCGATCCGACCCGAATGACCCAGCCTGAATAACTCGACCCAAACCTGAATTGAGAACCCGAATGTGACTCAAAACCCGAATTGACCCGATCATATTCAACCAGCCCCGAATGTTTATTGTTTCATAATTCATACTGACCGTCATCCTCAAATAAGTTGATAACAAAACAACCCGAAAATAAACTGAACCCGACTCGACCCGAACCCAACCTGAGTTCTTGCAAACCCAAAATGACCTGACCTAGATTAACCCGGTCCAATTGATCCGTTTGTCAGGTCTAGAAGTAAGGTTACCTTACGATAGGACGGGAAATAAATATTATAAGAGTCCGAGCTCTCGCCTCACGCTACTTTAAACCGAATAACAGTGCTCGAATTATATCATAATCTCGAACCGGGTCAATAACCGTGAAACCTAACCTTAACATAAATGTTCCAATAATTCGAAGTTGTTACCAAGGAGCAGGTAAAACTATAACACTAGAGAGTATACACCAAATGAAGCAGAGAAATCATATTGAAATGGTCACAGCATGGTCTCACAACATCTCAATTAAGGAAAATGGATTTGGTAAAGAATATATAGTTGTTATTTTCATCATCATATCGCCTTTTCCGTCTTCTATATATATCTTCCATTTTATAAAACTAATATCAACAGTTTCGAAACAAAAACCGAAACACAGAAAACAAAAAAAAAATTTAAGAATTTGAATATTAACATGGCAGCTTTAAAAATGTTCATGGCTTCACTGGTCTTAATGTCTGTACTCACAGTCAGTTTAGCACACCCCGGTGTCGGGTTTGGGTTTGGTTGGGGTAGCGGTGGTGGTGGTTCGAATTACGACTCTTTATCTTTAGACTTCTATGATACTTCATGTCCTCAAGCTAATGAGATTGTCTTGTCAGTCCTTGAGAGTGCCATTGCGGAAGATCCTCGCATGGCCGCCTCGTTGCTTAGGCTACATTTTCATGACTGCTTCGTCAAGGTTCCGTAAAAATTTACTTACCGTTATCATTATTACAAAGTAAGACGGTCTTACAAAAGTTCGAAATATATCAAAGAATAACAGATTGTTTCTTATTTTTGTTATACAGGGGTGTGATGGTTCGGTCTTATTAGATGATACATCTTCATTTGTAAGCGAGAAAAGTGCGAAACCAAACGCCAATTCCTTGAGAGGTTTTGAAGTAATCGACGAGATTAAAGCGCAAATAGAAGAAGTGTGCCCTGAGACGGTCTCATGTGCTGATATTGTGGCCTTAGCAGCTCGAGGCTCCACCGTTCTGGTCAGCATGAAACCTTAAACAGCCTAGACACTTGTTTTTTCAAATATTTGACTCGTCTTAAGGTTTAAGACAAATAATTCCGTCTTAAGCGAGAATTTGTGTTCATCTAATCATTTGAACTAATTATACAGAGTGGAGGACCTTACTGGGAGCTGCCACTAGGAAGAAGAGACTCAAAGGCAGCATACTTCAAGCTTGCTAATACTACTCTTCCTGCTCCCATCTTCACTGTCCAACAGCTTGTTCAAAACTTCAAATCTCACGGTCTCGATGAAGTCGATCTTGTTGCACTTTCAGGTCAGTTATCTAGACTCTTTACTAAGAATTTTAGATAGTATAATGGCATTAAAAATAAATTTCAAGTCATCCAAAATTTCAAATTTAGTCGTCGATGCCCAATTTCGGTCATACAGCCTCAAATGAGATCACGATAACCTCCAAAACCTTTACAAATCGCTCACTAGTTTTTTATATATAAATGATCTGTTAAAAGTCGTTTAAGTCTGCTTACATCATACACCCTCCGATTCTTATGAATTGACATATCCTCACAAATCTTAAAAAGTGGGGCAGATATAAAGAATCGGAGGGAATACTATTGTTTTTTTTTTTTTTTCGTAACTCGAACTAAATTATGGATATCAAATTGATGAATACTCCGTATGATATAGGAGGACATACAATAGGAATGTCAAAATGTGCAAGCTTTAAGAAGAGACTATACAACCAAAATGGTAAAAGTCAACCAGATGTAAGCCTAGAAAGAGCATTCTTAACTGAACTAAAGTCAACATGCCCTTCAACTGGAGGAGACAACCTCCTTTCCCCAATGGATTATGCAACACCAAAAGCCTTTGATAATACCTACTTCAAGCTTGTCTTAGGAGGCAGAGGACTTCTCTTTTCGGATCAACAACTTTTCTCCGGAAATTTTCCGAATGTTGCTCAAATGGTTAAGGCTTTTGCTCAAGATGAGATACTTTTCTTTAACCACTTTGCTAAGTCTATGATCAAGATGGGAAGCTTGAGCCCTCTCTTGGGAAGCGACGGGGAAGTTCGGAAGAATTGTCGTCTTGTTAACGACGACGTTTAAGGAGTGAAGTACTATTTAGGATGATACCCTTTTCTTTGATCACTTTGCTATGGCTAAGCCTACTCTTGGGGAGTGATCGGGAAGTTCGGGAGAATTGTCATCGCGCTAATTATTATTATTATTATTATTATTATTATTGAGTGAAGTAGTAATTAGGGTATTATTTGGAATTGTTATTTGTCGGATTGATGGTAATTGTGAATGGTTTAATTTAGTTTCGCGGTTTAGGTGTAATGAAGTTGTAATGAAATTCTTATGAAATAAGAAAAGTTGTGTGGTTACCAAAAACTTGCAAATTTGCATTGCATGCCTATATTTTTCATTGTATCTCACAACTTAACAAGGAATTAATTAGATTGGACGATAAAGCCCGAGATTAGAATCACAATTTAAGCAAACTATAAGCCAAGAGACATTCTAAATGAGTAAACGGTATGAGTGTATGACTTCGACGATTCTTGTTTGCTGAACGTACCTACAACTTGCTGTCGAAAATGCCTTCAAAATCCCAAATCTTCTGTAGAAAACATTCACAGGGATCAGGCCGTATGGTTGTGGCTTTCATCCACGAGCATCTGTCTACTGCGAGCTTTCAAAACCTGCAAGCAATAAATCATGGACAAAAACGACGAGGATCAATGCCTAAAGCCTTAAAAGTATATGATCACAAATTCACAATTGCTGCTTTTACATCAATGAGTATCGGTCCAATTAGTCTACTATAAGACCGTCTTCTGTTCATACCGTGAGACCAACCCATTTAAATATGAACCTCACCCATGAACCCATAATGGCATAATCCACCAACTTAAAGAATAACTGCCCCATATATATTCTTATATGAGCCAATCTCACGATAATATTATCTCGTATGAGAATTGGTGGTGTCGGTAAACTTGAGTGAATTTCATACCTCGTTTTCCCATCCACGTCTTAGTGTGATTACAGACAGGAGCAATATCTGAGTTACACTCCCTCCAAGCATGCCAAACCAGATTCCCTGATAAAACAAGCCTTCTGTCAGAAATTCAACCGAGGAAATTGGACATAAATTTTATTAATTCGCCATATAAAATTAGTGTGAAGGGAGACATAAGAGTGGTTCAAGTCGTGAGTACCATTTATCATGACTTGACCAGCATGATTTTACCGGCTAAGGCAACTGATTAGCAACGATTAATACTTATAGAGTTAATATTCCAAAACTACATATAGCATTCCATATTACCTTGTATCCAAAGTCGAGCATTCGTCCTATGAAAATACCGAGAGGCAAGCCCACCAGGTAATAGCTTCCAATGTTTACAAATGCCGCTAATGCTTGCCAACCGGATCCAACTGCAATGCCTGATAAGGATCATATAATTAAGGACAGCGGTTGATCTTGGAGCAAAAAATTAGGGCACCAAGGTTTGGACATTTGTTCTCAAATTTGAAACACAAGATCTCACTTTCAAACTGTCATGTGAGAATATCCAAGTATTTCATAGCAACCGTTGAGAGATGGAGAGTGAGTTGTACCTAAGAATACTGGAGGAATGCTATTTAGAAGAATGGTCGAAGCTAATAAAAGAGCTAGCTCGCTGACAAGGGAGATCACTGATGAGTTTGGTGTAAATATCATCGCTAGCTTGCCCGGGATTACCATCACCAGTATGAAGAAGATCAGTCCAAGAACTAGGGATGTCAACAGGCAAACCTTAGCTGCAAATTTAGCGCCGTTGGCATTTCCTGCTCCCAACTCGATGGCTACTCGTGCCCTGTGTAACAAGTATGGAATACTTGTGAGTAGAAATGAAAGAGCTGTGTAATAGCATTCATGTACTCCATATGAGCAGATGGCCCACTAGCCTGGCTGGTTAAGTTATCGAATGGTGGCACTCATAATCCGGGTTTGAAATAAATATACATTATCATGACCGGCTTTGTCGGTCCTTTTACACCAAGAAATATATATATTGAGGTATAGGATATCTGACAGCATACCCAGTAGCAGCTAATATTCCGAGGGGAACCATGGACTCCCAACCAAAAAGTGTGACACTGTTAAATGTGAAAAAAAATAATTACACTCAGTAATAAGTTTTGCGTAGAGAATTGGCAGAAATTCAACGAGTATTAGAGAGCAAGAACCAAAGAACAAGATCCAACCATATTGAGAGAGCATCAACTGCCGAGTTACCAGCATTCCCAGAAGCCACTACCAGCATCCTATAATACAGGTTTTCCAATCTACAAATACAAATTCACAAAGCACAATCAGGCAGTAGACGACCTAGTTCACAGATGATAACTGGAAATCAATTTTTTTTGTTGGGTTATTTGTTGTCTTGGGTGCATAGGGAAATAAAGCGAACTCTCCGCACAGAGCATGAGATATGATGCTCGGATCATGCAACGCTGTAATGGAGGATTGTATTGATCACGGGTAGATATGACCATTGATGGCTTCATGCTGATAACTTGACCAAATCGTGAATACAACAATGGCTAAAAAAACTGCAGAAATGGCATTATAGTAATGTGGAACTAAAATACCTACAAGACCATGACACCAGAAGCGATGGCTAGCTTGAAGAAGTCCCACAGTTCCTCAAAGGCTTCCCGAGAGAAACCAGTCCATGTGGCAGGACACCCTCCATAAACAATATACCCAAATAGTATTACCACTGAAAGCCACCAGGAAAAATCTAGGATAAGAGCAGCCCCAATTATACCGACACCAAGCTTATACACAAAAAGCCAGCTAAGAACGGCATGGACAACCAAAGCGATGGCAGCAGACCAAGCAATCACCATCGTTTTAAGTTGACTCTGTAAGAACCTTTGCATTGAGAATTGAAATACAAAGCTCAAGTGCATAGGGATCAACCACTTAGCCACAAACCCAGTTCGTTCTGCGACTTCAACTGATTGGCCAAGGATTTTCAGTAGAGGTGACGCAAATATGAACATGGGCAGCAACAAAATAGAACAGAAAAACAGAACTACACATGAACGCTGCATGTAGATGCCTAACATGTGGTGTTGTCTTGCACCATAGGCTTGCCCGCACAATGTCTCCAATGCAGTTGCCATTCCTAACTATAAATTACAACACAGGAAAAACAACAAAAAGTGCATTATTGACTTTATTGACGAAAGGGATAAAGCATACAAGGAAGCTCCTTAGCTTTCCACAAAAGAAAATTGATTGACCAAGTTGTTTTCTCAAACATGCTTGCGCGCTATTTATAAACCACATCAGATTGACCAGAAACAAGCACCGTCAAACAAAGACAGAGCTTTGTTATTCAGTGCCTTACTATGCCTTACCCATGAAGCTGAAAAATAGTGGTACAAGGATAGCATTATATAGCGTAAACATCAAAACGCAAACAGAGTGTTTGGTATCAAGTACGGAGTGGGAATGGCGATAAACAACCTTGCATGTGCTTTCAACACAAGTGTAAGGTTGCTGCTACCCCCATCATAGTAGGGAGGTTTGAGTTGTCGTTGGTGATTAAACATTAAGTGGAAGGAAATTTTACACAAAATCCAATCAACAATAGTGGAAGGTGGAATTGACTACTCCATTAAGTAATGTTTTTTGTGTCTCTCTAGCATCACCATGGTAAGTGAGAGTGAGCGAACGGGAATGTGAGAACCGAGAAGAAAAGTGAAGGGTTACTCATACCAATTAAATACCTTCATCCCCATTGCAATACATCCCACTATAAACAGGAACAAATCCGGCATCATCTCATAACTTACTACCTCTTATAACTTAAAGCCCAAACCCTTCTTTTGGATGCAAGAGGGAAGGGCAGGGTACATGGAACATTATTCATTCAGCAATTAACCGATTTGTTAATCCAAACAAGCGAAATTATTCCCTTCGTTTTCTCTCCCAGTTTCCATCTAAAACCCACAATCCAAACAAAGGCAAGTATAAACACACTCAAAATATAACAATTCATGGTTAGGGTGATTGTTCTTACTTGCTAAATTGTGATCTTAACTCTTTTTCGAAATTAAAATGATCCAAAAGACTGTTACTGAATAACAATTTAGCCATTCAATCACCAAAAGACACAAACTTTACCTCCAAATTCCTTAATCCAAACAAAGGGTAAGTATAAACACACTTAAATATGATAATTCATGACTTAACATCAATATGTGCAATCAAACAAGAACACATTCCTCAGACTGTTCCTGAATGTATTTCTTAAGCCATTAAACCCCCAAAAGACAAACTTTCCAACAAATGAATCAGACAAAGTCAAGTTTATAAATGCAGAAAGAACCCATATTATAAAATAGGACCGTCTTACAATATGAGACGGTCATTTAATTAATTAAACATATAAAAGGATCGTCTCACACTGTAAGACGGTCTTACACAATAATTATCGCAAAAAGAAAGTGGGAAGTACCAGAAAGCCAAAACTGATGGAGATAAGAAGAGTAGTAACAATGGAGAAAGCAGCAAGATCAAGATCACTCAAATGACCAGCTAAAGATTGAGTGATTATAGTAAGTGCAAACATTGCAACCCTGCAAAATATAGATGGACCTGCAATTTTCCATACTTTCTTCACTTCTTCCCATGTCTCTTTCATTCCCAAATTTGATTGTTTTGCATTTCCATTTTCTGGATTGTTTTGGAGCAACAATGGATGGTGTTTCTCCTCCATTGTTTCTTGGGCCTTGGTTCTTGGATCTATCATTCTCCCTCGACCCTCATGTTCATATTCATGAGGGGTTTTTATTTCGAAATCGGTATCTAGTAAAACGGTTTTACGATAAAATATTATCTTCTTAAATACGGGTAGCTGATTAAGGTTACTGTATTAATTTTAAGTAAATACTTTATTTTTAAAGTAACACTTGTTTAAAACCGCTTTATAATTTATACGAATCCCTTATTTATTTCTTGTCGTCATCTTTTAATCTTTGTCCGTTCATGTCGTCTTTCAAGGCACATTGATCTGTGTTAATCAACATACTCGGAGATGAGATTAATATTATTCACACTTTATTCCGCTATTTGTAGAGCTGTTATTCTTGATTGTGAGTTTGTTACGAGAAGGCACTTGTGACGCCTCACAAGTCACAACCACCCTTCCGTGAGACGTTAGGGTAATAATATTATTGTTAATGTTGAATGGCAATTGGTTGACCTCCCCTGTTTACCTTTTACTTCTGTAACTGTGGAGAATTTACCTTTTGCCACAGATATGGCGGAAACTTGACGGGTGGTCATTCTGTCCCGCACTTCACCATAGTCTGAGGTTCAGCATGGCATCGTTGTTAAAACGTGTTGAAAAACGTGCACAAGATCCAGGATTTTTTTTAGCCATCATTTGCAGTAACAGCAAACATATGGCCTTTGTTTTTAGATCAATTTCCTGTCGTTGCACAAGTCTTCAGACGAATTACTCACGTGGTGAAAAGAGTTTCAGTCTTAAAGAACTGTGTAGTGCAGTTCAGTTCTATGCTGTAAACTAGGAAGGCAAATCAGTGGGTGCTCAAATTTCACAAATAATCGAAGATAAATCACTACCAGAAATTTGAATCATGCGATAGATACAATGCAAATAACAATTTTTCTGCTAAGAATTTACACGAGACTAGCACTGCTACAAAATTAACTAGACATTACGGAGGAGGAGAAACCAGACATGACTTCATCTCGTCAAATTCCTAATCTAACTACAAGTCTACAATAATCAGGCTATGCTTAGTTAGCGAACCGTTCTAAACATATTACAGAAGAAAGACAAACTATTGGATAGGCGGTGCAAATGGAACCCGCACAAAGAGTCTGCCATGCAGGCTGACAACAGCTGATGTATGTAGTGTGTCTATCCTCGCTGGCAAGTTGACAATCTGCAAAACAGCCCCGACAATTTTTTCCTGATTAGCATCAAAATGAGTAATTATGAATCCAACAGAGCTAGACGTAGCAAACCTATCATTTGCATGAGCTCACTTTTAGCAGGTCATTTCAGATTATGGTTATTTTTTGTCAGTGCTTACGAGTTGGGTCAACTGGGTCATTTTCAGGCAATTCCACATCTTGGCTATCAAGGTGTAGCTTCAAATAATCATTCTAATTCATTTTGAGACGGGTCTGGTCAATCTGGGTTTGGCTCTTATTCAAGTTGTTTTCTCAAGCTTGGTTGGGTCATGTTGTCGGGTCTAATTGGAGCCCAAGATTCATAACTCTTCGGCTTTGGAGTATGATGAGATAAGCAAAATAGCTTGCCAGACTGAAAGATTGGGTTTGCGAAAAAAACATTCATGAAAGAAAATGAGACGAAATCGAGAATATGCGAACTTAGGCGGCGCACGCCTTAAGCTCTGATGGCATGCTCACAGAGTCACAGTAAGCAGAGCATCATATACTGATATACCACATCAAAATCAGGAGTTGTTGTAAATCACCTTCTTGAAAGGAGTAATGCCCCATGGATTGTCTAGTTGCTCAGGCGTACCAGTAATGACCACGCGGCCAGAAGCATCTGACTGAACTCGGACCTGGATTGTCAAGAGACAGATTTTGTTGATACCAAAGTATAATCATACTAAATCACTCAACACAAAGAAAACAAATCCACACAGAGATAAGAAAATTGATCTAAGGCCAAGAAACACACATAAAAAAGCTCTTCATGGTAAACACTAAGCAGTTAAACACAATACCTCAAGGGTGTAAAACTGTCAATTGTAAGTGAAGTTGAATGCTCAATATATAAATGGTAAGCGATAAATTACAAGCCCAGCTGCCCAAGACTAGGCATCATATATGGCGAGTGACAACAAATATTATGTAGCATTGCCATCGTTGCCAACACAAATAAGATGAAACCATTTCAGATGGGTATGGGAATTTTATACCACAAGAGCTGAATGCAGTCTCTTTACTACTACTATGACAACACTTCCTCTTTGGAATCGACTTTCCGCAACCAATTGGCATTCACCTATAAATATGTTTACCCTCCACGGTGAATTTACCTAATTGACCAAAGAACATAACACCAGATACCGCCGAATATCTAGCACAACAATCAAATTACCCCCAATGACACAAGCACTTCAGTAAATGCCAAGGTAAGGGTGTGTTGGATGTACACAACACAGCTTGTTTATGAATGACACGTAATGAAAATGCATCTAGAATTTCACATTGACTACTATCTCACAATAAATAACAATCACATCCAGTTTAGTGAAGCACTTTGCTTCATTCCATACAAATCCAAAAACAAACAAGAAACAATAGTGAGTCCTTGGCTCCATTGGATATGGAAACACAACCTTGGATTCATGAGGGTGGTTCTAATATGGACTAGACCGTGCATCCTTCGTTTAAAGAAGCACGCCTTGGATGAGGCACTAGCCAAAACGCCTTGGTGTATTTAGGAGCGTCTTTTAGAAAAGGCTCATTTAACCAGGCTACCTAGCACGAACTTTTCATATGTTTTTCGTTTAGATTTTTCATTATGTCGTATTTTTCCCCAATTATTTCCAAGTTTTACTCCTTTACATGTTAGTCAACTTCAAAACTTCCGAAAAGGGTACTGTCCCTCAAATTTTATTTTCCAAATGCCCAACTTGTTATCAAAAATAGGGCGTCTTGCGTCCAAACTGTGCGCGCCTTCACCACCTTGTGCCTTAATAATCCTTAGCGCCTCATCAAACTAAGCGTGCATCTAAGTCAAACTTGTATAAGAAATTCCACCAGTTTATAAATATCAACATTGAATTGACCATGCCAACATGAGCAAGCACAAATAAAACAAACTTGACACCCTTCTATAGGTCAGGTGACGACAATGCACAATACACAGCATGTTTAGAAGCCCATGAAACCACGAATTTTGCGAGGAAAATACACAAATGAAATTCAAGAAGGATAATACCTCCTCACGGAGAAGCCCAGGAACTAACACGTAAACTTCAAAACAATCTTTCTGTATAAAAAGAAAACAAAAAAACACAATGATCATATGATGAATTAGCTGGAGATAAAATATAAGGGACAGACAATTCACAGCTAAATAATTAGAAACTTACACTTTCTCGAACATTGATTTTCACCCAATCAGCAGGGGGGCCAACGTCAATAATTGTTGCCACAAGTCTATCAACAAAGGACAATAAGTTAGAGAGGCAAAAACAGGAAGGAAAAAATAGCTCTAATACAAGACCAAGATAGGGTGCAATTAAAGAATGTACTTAAGGGAGCAATGGCATAGAAACATAATTTCACACTAAGTTACAGGAGAATTCTACCTTAATGAGGCTAAAAGAGGGTAAATAAAAGAGAGACTAGAAGTTGAGATCTTAACTGATTATTTAGTTCAGCTTCCATATCATTTTCTTCATGCACCATATTATTTGGTTTCCTTTGCTTTACGCCTAAATTATTAGAGTGCAAAATGAATTAATGTTCAAACATCACAAATATGTTTTAGGAAGCATAAACACGATAATGAAATATGTACAGCAGGTCAGTAGCACACCAATGTTCTTAAGATGCTTTTCACGCTTCTGTGAAGAACTGTGATTCTTGTCCTGAGAAGAGAGAGCAAGATTAACTTCCACGAACCAACATGAATATGAAATAACTGAGAGAGTAATCGCTTAGATCAGCCAATAAATCTGTTACAAACTCATTATATATTAAACATACCTTAACTATTGGCTCACCATCTTCTCCATTACCAGATTGCCGCTGAGAATGCCAACCCTGCATAGCACGAGTAGCTGATTCCCTTCTCACCCTACCTGAACTGGTAATAGCACCTCCCTACAGAGATATAGTGTATTGAGAAAGCTATATAGCATATAAAACTATAAATCTAGTACAATGAAAGAAGGGATATTTGCACTCTAGAAAAGGACTGTTGTACTCCTTTGAAACAACCATTTTTCCCTTTTTAATATATTCGCTCACAAAAGAGTGCTTGAAGCATATTTTGAAGTCCTAATAACACCTCCTATCAGAAAACCAACCAGTGAAAAATGTAATAGAAAAAAAAAATCTCATCGGGAACATGGGATTTGAATGTCTTTAATGGGATATGACCAAAAAATGTTCACACCATCTATCCTCAAAGTAAGATAACTAAACTAAACAGAGGTAACGGTCAAATAAGAGCAAAGAATACAATTGCAATATTAAAACGAACCTACAGTTGCAGGTTAATTCCTAATCAGGTATCACACATACGCAAATCATGACTACAAAATATCAAAACACCACAATGAATCCATGATACATCATACACTGCCAGATACTTCAAGATGAAGAAACTACCTCATTTTCACCAGGAGCAAGCTCAGGAGTGGGTGCATCCGGAAATTCAACCTCGCCCATCGCTATTTTATGCTTTTCATATTCCAAAAGTGACTGCATGGGAAAAAAAAAGGACAAATAACCTTATAGAGCATCCAAAAATGTATAATCCCAATAGAAGAATACCAACAAAGTAATCAGTTAATAGAAACGACAAGACCCAATCTATTTAGCATTATTTAAACCTTTGTGCATAATCATTGCAAGAACAAGCACAGTAAGCAAGAATAGAAGATAAGTAAATGCTCTTCATCTCTTTTCATTGAAAGGAAACCATAATAGATTGCATATATTACCTTTTCATAGAAAATTCGAAACGTCCAAGATATTGTGGTACAGGTCCTGCCAAGAATGCCATGAACTAGTTCAATCCAATGCAAAAATAAACGATCGACGAAAACATAGATAAAATTAACAACTATAATTAACTGCCAACGAAAGGCTTTAATCACCAAGCATAAACATGGAGCAATCTAGAAAAGAATGGATAACAAGGTCATATCTTACTTTGGCGGATGGAAAGATTCTCCAATTTGCCGCCAAAGCTTGTAAAATGTAACCTGTCACAATAGAAAATGAGAATTACTAAGCTTGTAAAACGTAACCTGTCACAATAGAACATTTATACAGAAAAATTGGAGTATCTACCATCAAAGAGATATGTAAGTAAATTGACACACACACCAACATATATTTACTTTGGCAACTCAAATCATGCTTCAGAGTTTAAATGTCATGCATTACGTACTCATGCAGTAAAAGAAATTGCAAAAACATGACCATCAACTATTTCATCAAGATACAGTAAAAAAAGAAACATCTTTTATAATTATAAATAATAAATCTTCTACTACAAAGATAAGAGAATATGAGATTTGTGAGACCATCTCAGACTGACGCAGCAGAACGTAGAAATAAAGTAAGGAGTCGAACACCCAAGACAAATGCTCTTAAAAACTGTGTAATGCATAGAAAACAGAACATGTATAACCCTATGTTGCTCATACTCTTCAATATTACCTTGTGTACCCGTGTCGGACACTCGACAATCGGAAATGGGTAGGACACTCGGACATTTCATTGTTGACCAATAACATGAATTTTTTTTCATAAAATAGCCGAATCAGACACTTGGACACACAACCGTGTTGGATACTTCCAACCACAATTATTCCCTCTACATTGATTCCAAGCCCAAAAA
>JAGPOY010000524.1:0-22872 GCA_018983105.1 Silene uniflora | reverse complement strand
CCGAGATAATATTCTAAAAATCTCGGGCAGTGAACAGTAACAGTCGATCGACTGAAAAACCAGTCGATCGACAGAAATAGTGGTCGATCGACCATAGCTCGTAGTCGATCGATTATTCAACAGTGCAGCAGCTTCCAACTTTCGTCATTTCGTCTTCCCACGCTCACATGGGCTCTCCTAAGTGACTTCACGCATCCCAAAGCAATGGTTTTCGACCCTCTAGCTTCACTAAGTCTCTACTTGAGCTTCCGGGGCAGGATTTGGCTCGATTTCGCTCCTTCTTGATATATTGCCTGCAAAACACATAAAACAAAAGAAATAACCGAAAACAAGGAGAATGGTAGCTTAGGCTACCCAAATTAGCATAGAAATGCGTGCAATAGAGTAGAATAATCGTATGAAAATGGCACGCATCAGTAATCTCATAATCCCTTTTACAGCCAGGTCCCATCGCAACAGGTACCCAAGTCAGCCAGTGACACATCCTCGTAACCGCAGCCACTCATCGCAACAAGTGATAACCCTAATCTCCTTAATGTGCACATCCCTCTCGTGATGGGAGTCACGAGAGGCGATCAAAGGGTGTGGCCACTCCCACGTGGACCACTCAGCCGGAACCGTCTGTCAGCCGTATCTCATATCATTCAATCAGTTCTCATCCATCATTTAATCACTTAAGCAATCACCAAATAATATCGTCACAACCAAATACTGAGTAGGAAATCCTACCTGATCAGCAAATCCGCAGCAATCAATCACAACAACACAGCTAGAAGGGCTCCTCTACGAATTCACAACCTAGCATAGACAATTAATCAATCAACTTTGCCCTAATAGCAATTCACATGCAATACTACTGATGCGATCATAATCTAAGCATAACAATTCTAGATCTAGCAAGACTTACGAATTAGCGATGACGGCAGGCGAGGATCTGGATCTCTCTTGACTCCGAAGTGATTAGGAATGGTTTTAGGGTTTTGTGATAGTAAAAAGTGTAAGAGTTGTAACTGAACGAATTACTCTTCCTTTTATATTATTTACCCATTCCTAATTACTTTTAAGTCGGTTCGCCAGCCCGTCAGGTATACTGGGCCGAGCTACGGTACTACTCGGCCGAGTGTTTCTGTACTCGGTCGAGTACTCACTCGGCAGACCTCCTGCCTCAGAAACCACTTTGACTACTCGGCCGAGTAGACACTATTCGACCGAGTAGTCCCTATTCAGATACGGAGTATCACAACAATGGTCTAGAACTACTCCTTTATGAAATCTCCACCTATATAAGGTACATATACGATTACCAATCAAAATCTATAACTAAATACACAATTTCCCCTAATTAACCCAATCTAGGGTTTGTATAAACTCTAACAATAATAAAGAAACTGATTAACACGTTAGAGACTTACTCATGCGATTGGCACGGTAAGAGAGAGATCCAATGGCTCCCAACCGATCACTCTTCGATTGGGAATTAATTAAGATGATTAGAGGAGTTTAGAATGTTATTAAGTTTGTAAAACTGAGTTAGAAACTTACGAACTCGTAATATATATCCTCTTAATCATTTAATCGAAACTCGTGTGACAACCCCTATCACATCGGGCACTCGGCCGAGTACCCAATCGTACTCGACCGAGTTCACGCTACTCGACCGAGTACCACCACTACTCAGTCGAGTGCTACTAGATTAGTAGCCTAATCAGAACACTCCACTGACGTAATCGGTCGAGTGCACCCTACTCAACCTAGTACTCTAGGACCAGAAATATGTAGTATTACAACTAAGTCCAAAAATTAAAACAAAGAGTAGCAAATGGGTTGAATGAAGTAAGAATTCTCGGCCAAGATTGAAAATAGTCGATCACCTGAAAAGAGCTGTTGAGATGAATGTAGTTGATCGACTTATCGTCATCGCGCATTTCCTACAACGCGCACTGAACTTCAAAAGGCGGTCGTTTATTCGTTACTTGGTCAAATCGAGCGTTTTTTGTGACGTTGGAAAGCTAAGAGGATAAGCTTGCACTTCCAATTTGAATCACTTGATTACAATTTGTAAAACTCAAGTTATGTCTTTTCAAAGTAGGCACTAGTAATGTGAAGCTCTTCTTTTACTCGATAAGTTTCCTTACTTCATTAAAGAATAAAGACTCCGAAAAGGATGGTTTCCGAGCTCATTTCGTACCAAGGTTGTTGGAAGCTTTAATGATGGGTTTTGGCTTGTTTGCACGTACTTGGGCCATTTTCTGCATAGAATACGACACAACCAAAAGTAGCCAATGGAAAAATAACAGCTACATAATATGCATAGAAATGCCTGCCAAATGATAGAATAAATGCATGAAAAAGGCACGCATCAATGAACATCTTATGTTAGTTATTTATGTAGGACTAAAGCTAATAAATAAATTATAAATGTGTGTAAAATACTACTCACAATCTTATTAATCCATAAGAGTTAAAATCAACAATATCAACGAGGTCCATTTAAGGTTTTTGTCATGATCCAGTCTAGGCCGGGCCCAGGCCCAACAAAAGGAAGATATGCCACTGCCCGAGGCAAAGGTCGGTCTTATAAGTCTCAAAAAGCTGTCGGTGAAGGCCGCAATTTTTATGGGACCACATTCGGCTATTGGAACATTTCTATTTAACCAGGAGCCTTTAACTAGAAATACCTAGATAAATATGAGTGTTACCATCTTGGTTTTCCGATGTAGTATATATCAAAATCATAATAAAAGGACAATTTAGTACTGTAATGAATAATTAATAAACTGTCGTACAAAGCTCGGTAACCAATCGTTAAATCATTGCCGCAAAAGTCTAACTAAATCAAAACAACAACTAATTAAAGACAACTAAGAAATTGACTCTATTCATCCGTCTGTGTCATGCCTCATTCCCGACAAGCACCCACAACCGCAACTATCAAATTAATCACCTGTAAGACTCACTGCTTCCTATTTGAACAAATAACAAATGGATCATTACAGACAGTTCTTAAAAAAAGATTTTCACACAACAACACATATGTTAACCGAAGGTTCAGTAGGGAATAATCGACACAACAATCAATAGCCTCGAAAGTAGAACGACGTTTAACAAGTGATCACAACTCAATTACACACCTTATCACATCAATACCACACAAATTTTCAATAACATCTATGCCACTTACTCAGCTCTAAATATACTCATCCCTCTAGCGCGGGGCCTACTAGAGGAGAGACCCTATGGAGTAACTAATAATCAACTGGCGCGTAGGATATCCTTCCTTCATTACATCTTTGGCTTCCCAAGTTGCTTCTTGAACATTATGATTCAACCACAACACTTTTACTGACATTGTCTCGCCATTTCTAGTCTTTTTTTTTTTACCTTCCTATTTATAATTTCCTTAGCCACCTCTTCATTTGTCAAGCAACATTACATTAAGTTGAACCATTTCAAGCTCAATCACATGTAATAGGTCACTCAAGTACTTCCTAAATTGAGAAATACGAAATACATTATGGGCTTTGTCAAGTGTTGGGGGTCGTGGTTGATGAATTGGAGAATATATTTCTAAAAATCCTTTTTTTTTTCCTGCATCAGTGTTTATCCAACCACTAAACTTGAATGCCTAAGGAAAGTTGCTAATCCTACCTTCTAAGGAAGCTAACCTATGTTTAGTGAGCTCTCTCTTTTTAGTAATAAAAAGGTTGAGTGTAAATAACCGCTTACTTTCTACATCCGACCTAAACCTTTACGTAGAATAACACGGCTTATACTATGGGGCGATCCATTTTTATAAAAAAGTTGCTCATTTAATATTAACACAAATACTCCTAAGAGATGGCGTTACGATAAGATATTGTGAAACCAACTCATATGATCGGGTAGTTACTCGTATTTTTCAATTTTTATTTATATTTCCTTTTTATAGGTGTGGAAGTGGGTAATTATACATTAGTCTAACATTATTTATTATAAAACTGTCTTTAAGGAGATTAGTAATTGTATTATTAATAAATGAGTTATCTTTTTTACAAAATAGATTGTCGTGACATTATCCACACAATAATTACTTCAATCTTAACTAGTATGGTATATTGGTATTTGTAGATCCTTTAGTTATAATGTATATTACGTATTATTAATTTTTCAAATTTTAATATGAGATTAAGAAATTGAAATGGAAAACTAACCAAGAGAATTGATTAAAGTCATGAAATGTGTATTTTAGTGAAATTTTTTACCATCAAACTAATGATTTCAATTTATAAAAGTTCTCAAAAAATTTTAAAGATTTTATTTTGTCACGAAATTAATAATACCAGTTCATAATTTTTTAATACGAATTAAGTACGTGGTAATTTTTTTTATACGACATTAATAATATCAATTTAACGGTTTTTCAAATACAAATTTTAGATTTATACCATTTTTGTATTATTTTAATATAATGATTAAAGATTATACGGATAACTCACGCGGTACCCTTGAAGTTTGCAACTTTGCACGAAATAGCCAAAATTTTGATCCGGGAATTTTAAAGAAAAGGTCATAAGAAAGTGACGATTTCTTTTTCCCAAATCGATTACATTTCCGAGAACTATGATTTGAAAAAAAAATTGTCGCATTTGGATCCCGTGGCTAAAAGTTTTTGTACGCAAACATTTTTTCATCAAACAAATTTCGAGTGACCATATCTCTTGGTCACGAATTCCAAACTCGTCAAACTTTTCTTTCAAATCGTAGTTCTCGGAAAGATAATCGATTTGAAAAAAAAAAAAAAAAATCTCACTTTCCGAGCTCGTAACCACGAGTTATGGCCTCTCTAAGTTTTTCAGATCAATTTCGCTGAAAGTGGCACACCTCAAGGTAGCACGTGAATTATCCGAAAATCAATACTACTCCCTCCCATTCACTATAATGTTCCCTCTTTCCCAAAACGGATTATTCAAGTAATGTTCCCCTTTCCTTTTTTGGTAACTTTTACTCTTATTTTATTCATCCCTCTCTCCTATCACCAAACCCAACATAACTCTTTTACTTCTATTTTATTACTTTCCATAATGTTTTAACCCCACAATTCCTTATTTAACTCATAATAATTCACCCTCTCTCCTATCACAAACCCCACACAACTCTTTTACTCTTATTTTAATATTTTTTCTAAAGTACCGTGCCCAATACAAATGAGAACATTATAGTGAATGGGAGGGAGTATATATTAATTCCAGAAACCAAGGGACTTCCATGCAATTAAATAAATTTATACAAATTAATTATACTATATAGTTTTAAAATCACTAGCGCTGTGTGATTGACCTGAACAAGGGACTTCAGTGTAAATATTATATAGTTTTGGTTGAAATATAAATTTAGAGAACACCAGAATATGGTGAATTTCCTTAAAAAAAAAAGACCACACTTTTGGTATTAATTAATATAAAGATGTTTATTATTTAACATACACAAATATAATATAAGTATATGTTATATTTTTAGAACTATTAAAAGGTAAATAAATCAATCAAGATTTCCAAGAAATATAAAATTTTATAATTCATTAGATTTGTAATTTAATTAGTAAATAATAATGATTGCTCTTAAGTAATATTCTAATCTATTAAAAAGTAAATAAATTAATCAAGATTTCCAAGAAATATAATTTTCCATAATTCATTAGATTTATAATTTAATTAGTAAATAATAATGATTGCTCTTAAATAATATTCTAATCAAATATTTCAAATTTATTTAAATATATATAACTCTAATATAACTAGATAATCAACTAATATTATAGTAACCACTCATGTTAGTAGTAATAACAACAATAATAGAAACGAGAGTAGTGAAAGTCATACTATTAGCAACGGGAGTAGTGAAATTATCAATGATAAATGCGGGAGTAGCGAAAGGAAAAATAATGACGGCGACATATGTAAAAGTAACAATAGAGACAACGACGAGAATGTGAAAATTAACTAACAATTCGATTTTAGCAAAATATTAATTTATTTAAATATACGAGTTTGACAAAATTAACAGATTAATCGTAAAAATAGCAGTAGTTAAAGAAACAATAGTATCAGAAGAAGTAGTGAACGTAATACTATATATATATATATATATTAAAGGGGATGTAGTGAAAGTAATAATATTAACAGCGAGAGTGGTGGACGTGTCTCATAATTTATTAATTAATTTTACATCTCATCATAATTTCCAGATATAAATTGTAAAATGTACGTGTTAACCAAATTTAACGAATCATATTGAATAGAAAATAAAATTTAAATGGTAAATAAATATAGCCCGGACGTAGTCAGACATCAAACCTAATTATATCTTAATTAAAGGATAATAATTTAATAAAAATCAAGTCTTGCTTTCTTATTTAGCTATATTCCTTTTAGACACAAAATTATCGAGAATTTTTTACCTTCTGTAGAGGAAATCAGAGTAAATGAGTAATGTTCCTTTATTGTAAAAGTCATTAAATTAAATTAATAATAATAATATCGTTGACAGTCCTAAATACTTTTTTTTTTTGCAGATGCACTAATCTAAGTTTCTCTCTCCATTTTCAGTCTGTGCGGTTCTTCTTTCTCTCTCTTCCCCAACCTCAGATCTGAAGAAATCGAATTTTAATGGCATTCTTCAGCTAAAGGTATCAACTTTTAACCTTTATTGTTTGATTTTATGGTTTAGATCTGTTCATGCAACACCTTACCTTTGTATCTATTTTTCATGGCGATTTTGAGCATCTTACCCAAATAATCACTGCTGATTATTGTTTATATCAACATAATCTTCTACCGTTTCATTCATCTGTTCTTCGTATCGATTGCCCACCAATTTGTTCTTGATCAACTGATAAATAATTGATGAAGTTTCTTACGCGTAAGGGTTCGCTTGGATTGGGACTTGGGAGTGATTGTTGTGGGATTAATGACGTCAAATTGAGGTTAAAAGCGAGTGTAGTGACGGTGATGGAAGACGAAGCCGTCTTATTAGGGTGTTCAATGGGCGTTTCAGCAAAGTGCCGGAAATTTTGTTAAACTCTACTTTTACCGTCTCATCATTTCGTTCACTTATCCATCTCCAACATTGTAACAATTCGCCCTACTTCAAGCACGCTCTAGAAGCAATATTTTATCATCCCATCATTGATTTTATGCTTCATCTTCACTAGTACCATTCCTACGTTGCTCCCGCAAGGGGTGCAAAGTTCAATGTTGAGTTTTAAACCGTCTCCTGTAGTTTGATTGTATATAAGTGTGGAATGAGGTTTGATTGGTTTTTGGCAATGCAGCGGGCGTAGTGTATTAATCTACATTTTTTGGTGATAAATAAAGTACCAACATATTGCATTCTGTCTTGTAGTTAAATGCTGATACGGGAGTGAAATTGGTGAACAATCTGTGGAAACGACTCCCAAGGAGGTCCTTCCTAAGTTGTGCTCTTCCCTTGGACAAAAGAAGGAAGATTTTCTAGCTGGTCATTCTGAATAAATCACTTGATTGCATAAATATAGTCCCCTTTCGTTTTTCTCTCTTTCTTCTCGTCTTTTTTCAAAACAAATTTGGGGGGTCATTGTACTGGATGGAAGATGGAGTTTATAGACAACATGCCATCGATGGATCTAATGAGGTCAGAGAAGATGACATTAGTCCAGTTAATCATTCCGGTGGAGTCTGCTCATCGAGCCATCTCTTATCTTGGCGAACTTGGCCTTCTCCAGTTCAGAGAGGTATGCATTTTCTAGTCAGTTTACTTAATATTTCTAGAACAGTTTATTAAACTTTGGTGTTCAGTTGGCTGAACTTTTATTTGACATCTTGTCTGAGAACAATATTATTTCCTGGGATCTAGACTTCCGTTGAGTTGTTGATAGTTGTTAAGTCAGCTAATTTGTCAATTATTATTTTATGTCGATGTTCTATCAGTGTATTAGTAAATAAGGCATCAGTGGTTCCAAATTAATGCATTATCTGGTGGAAAGTAGACTTGGGATGTCATAATCTATGAAGGGATTTAAAGATGGGTGGTAGAAGGTCGATAATAAGACCAACGATGGTTGTTAGACAGTAGAATATCCGATTTACAAACTATTCACACAAAATTAATTTTCACTGAAGGTAATGTTTTCTTTTAGGCTACGTTCTCATGTAATGTTGTCTTTCCATAGTTCCATTGGTGGGGTTAAACAAGTTGCCTCAGCCATAACAGCCATTATTGTGTTTCGACTTACTTTCCATCTTTAGTGATTCCGCATTTTTTGACTTTCAATTATAATGGAATATAATAAAGCAAAATGACTCCTTATGAGTTTAAGGCTAGGCTCATGTTTCGTAGTAGAAGTCCTTCGTCATAAGCAAGAGCCACTTTGATGTATTGGGGTACTATTTAGGACAGCTAAGTATGTAATACCAGGGTAGAACGTCAGAATTCAGGGAGTGGCCATCACAGGAAATGTTCGAAAATAGAACACTTGTATGTTAAAGAGATCAATATAGGTAAAGTGTAGAACACAGGAATGTAGACACTGCGCAAATAGGTTAGACCAGTCTAGGCTAGGGAAAAAATAATGGCTGCATAGACCAAGGTGAAGAAGGTTTGCACAGAAAAACTTAATAGATGTGGCAACCATATCACTATTGTAGGTGCCTGGAAGCATACTCATGCATTCCAACGGCGTAAGGTCTCTTCACCTACTGGTGGAAAAAGCATAGCTCCTTTGGAGCAAATTTTTTAGTTCGGTTACTTACAAAAATAGTATGAACTTGCATATGTTAATTGTGTTCTTTAATCACGTGATAAATCAGCTGTATCTCTAACATCATTAAATTGCTATGTTCAGAACTATGATAACCCTAGCTCTTAATATTTCTTTTTCTTTTTCTGTTTGAGTTCATGTTTTAGTCGTGACTTTATTTTTTCTGGTGCAGTTAAATGCTGATAAGAGTCCCTTTCAGAGAACATTTGTGAATCAGGTACTCTCTTTTCACTATACTCTTTATATGTATTGTGAAATACCTCCCATTCCTCCTGTTCTTAGACATGTAAATAGGTTAGAACTGATTTATATGGGGGATGTATGGCTCGGCAATACCAACTGGTATTTAAAATTAAACCTTTTTGCCTTCCCAGAGCTAAGAAACCTTTGACTGCTCTAGAATAGTAGTTATGGAAACATCCAACCCAGTGACCTAGAGAAGCTGACTCAGCAAGAAGGTGAGTCTTGTGTAGTGTAAGAAACGGTGAATAATGGTCTCTCTATGGTAGACTGAAAGTCACATAAATTGACACCTAAGAAGCACATGTATTGATTGATTGGATATTCCTTTTAGCTAACCCCAGATGCTGTTAAAAAGTGTGTACAAAAAAGCAAGTCTAAGAAGGCACATGGGGAGTGTGATGTTGTTCTAAAAATTCTAATTAAACTTGCCGGGTAATTTAGTTGGTATTGGAATGTAAATTGTAGTTTTATATTTCTTTTTGGCGTAGTTTAATCTGCCATGAGTTTGAGCTTGTTTTTCTTGGTAAACGGAGCTTAACATGCATGTATGCTATACCCTTTTCACACAGGTTTTTATCTTGTTAAATGTCTTAACATAGACATGAACAATAAGTCATGGTTGCCCTGCTGCTCTATCTGCAGGTGAAACGATGTGCGGAGATGTCTAGAAAACTGAGGTTTGTCAAAGACCAAATAAGTAAAGCTGGGGTGGCGATTCCTCCTAATCCTGGGATGCAACCAGATATAGAGTTGGAAGAGTTGGAGGTAATTTATTGCTACTTATTAGTGTTAGTGATACACAATTCTATTTCGACTAATCTCCCTAGCTTTAGCTTATCTTTCCTCACCTCGACTATCATCATGTATCTGTTAGAAGATGATAATGAGATGACAAAATGTTTCATCTAAGTGCTTGTAGATTTTCAACCGCCATATTTCTGCCTTCATTGTTCTAGGTTCGACTTGCTGAGCATGAACATGAGCTAATGGAAATGAACTCGAACAGCGAGAGATTACTGCAGACATATAATGAGCTTTTGGAGTTTAAGATGGTTCTGCAGAAGGTATTCATACACCATCCTTGTTTCTTTGATACTTTGGATTGCTTGTGTGACTTCGTATCGTTGTTTTTAAAAAGACAGTTTTACTAGTTTGAAACTTTGTGATAAAATTTCTTTCATTCTACTCGTCATGAGTTCAAATATTGCTGTTTGAAGCTGTTTCTTTGTTGGAGTTAGGTGCTCCATTATCTGTTACGTGGCTTTTCCTTTGAAGATATGAGAGCTAGAGCGCATAATTCTCCAGCTCTACTTTTGTATTCCGCCGTGTTGTATATTTATCTTTTTGTTGTTAGAACATTTGTACGACATGATTTGCTGTTCATATCTCATTTGTGCCCGTTGTGTTTAAATTATACTTGCAAGTGATTATTTTCTCTCATTTCACCATTTCCTTGCAACATTGACCAAACAGGCCGGTGCCTTTCTTATACCTGGCAAGAGTTCTGCAGTTGCGGAAGAAACTGAACTAGATGAAAATATTCACTCCAATGACGAATATGTTGATACATCATCTTTATTGGAACAGGTGATTTTAATTGTCTGAGGAACCTTTTCTTTTTTTCTTTTAGTGTCAAAGTAGTTATATGGGAAGAACCATATGAAGAGGACTACGACCTATTGTAAACAGTGCCTCCATCTTAACCACTAAGCTTAGACCTCTATGGTATTGTCTGAGCAACCTTAAAATTGTCTTTATGAAGCTGTACGTCATGCCTTCTGAATGGTATCCATTTTGCAGGAAATACGTGGAACACCTGTACAATCTGGTGTCCGGTGTATTTGTGGTATTATTTGTAAATCTAAAGTTCCAAAATTTGAAAGAATGCTGTTTCGTGCCACGAGAGGGAACTTGCTCTTCAACCAGTCACCAGCTGATGTGTATATAGAAGATCCTACCTCATCTGAAATGGTTTGTTGATAGATTTAGCTCCTTTAGTTTTTGTCGATCAATTAGCTGTCTCTCTCCTGCTGTTGATTTTAGCTTTTCAAACGCTTAGTTAATTTTGTTGGTGCTTTTCTTTATCTATGCTATTATTTTGCTAAAATGTGGATTGACAACAATTGTGTGCTAGTTCAACGCATTTGGTGTAGGCTATTGGGTTGGTCACCTATAAATTGCTAACTCTTTCTGTCACTGAAATCCACTCATGACCTCAGATTAATCTTAAACAGAATGCCTATTGAATCCTCCGATCCCCCACCTCCCCTCTTTCTGAAAAAGGAGATGGATATTTACACGTCTTCAGCCATTCATTTGGATTCACTACGTTTTTACAATAGACAGTAAAAAGGCGAAAACCCCTCTTAAGTCTCTGGGCTCCTCTTTCTGTCCATTTTCTTAACTATAGTCTCCATTCAGTTGACTAATATACACTTCCCACTTGTCCTTTTCTTAAACATTGCGTAATTTGGGTATGTAGTGAATCTAAATGAATGGAGTACTAATCAATTTGCAAATATAATTGAACTTCTCTTGCAGGTTGAGAAGACAGTTTTTGTTGTATTTTTCTCAGGAGAGCAGGCAAGAACAAAAATTCTGAAAATCTGTGAAGCGTTTGGTGCTAACTGCTATCCCGTCCCTGAGGAGATAACCAAACAAAGGCAAATTACCAAAGAAGTGAGTCTTTTGTGCATGTTTCCTTTTCATATTTGCCTCTTTGTTGCTTTGCTTCTTATGTCTTGTGGGTTTTGGTGCACAAATTTTCTGCTTCCGATTTTTTTCTTTCTGCAACATGTCAGTCCGTTAGGGGCAAAAATGTAAACGTTACTTACACCTTGTTGATAAATTGTACTTGGCAGCTGAGACTCTGAGAGAGACAGTTCTATAGAAAGTAACAAACAATTGAGGACTCTTGGAAGTGTGAGGCCTTAATGACAAAGGTCATAATCCCTCGGGACGAATACTATGCTGAAGGGGTAGCTGAATGCACAAATATATATCATTGCCTGTTAGTGAGGGCCTCAGAGCTAGGGGAAACCCATCAAGTTTCTTGCTGGCAGAAGATAAAATGCACAATAATACTTTTCAGGAATCATCTAGGTTCTGAGAATAAATCAGATCATAATTTTACACATTTATAAATGTTACCAGTTTAATAGCATAGTTGAAGAAGAAATTTTATACTCTATATTATTGCCTGATAGTGTGGTTTGGTGGATTGGTGGTTCATGGGTGTGGGGTTCGTGAAGGAGGAGGAAAGTGGGAAAATCCTTAGTGTGGTATTTTGGCCTATACCCACGGTACAGCAGCTGTCTAGGAGAATTTTTGTATTTTTAAGTATTATTTAGGTTGACATTAACTATTCTGTTTACATCTCTTCAAGGAGATGTTTTTCGGCTGTTTGAGAGGACACAGGCTTTTAGGGAAGAAACTTTCATCTACTCTTACAGACTTACAGGGGTAACTGGTAAGGCTGTTCACATGTTGACCTCTACAAAGGCTATTGGCAATGGAGTACATTTTTTTGTACTGTTTCCTGTGACATTTAACTTTTTAAAATAGCGGGGTCCTTTCAGTGAGGCTACTGTTTTTATGACATATATCCCCGTCTCTTGTAAATTGTCCTTCATTTTCCTTGCTGGAAAACTGTAAGCTGGATTGTCTGTTGAAGGTGGAAATTATTTATTGCCATAAATTTTTCTCTAAGATTCTGTTCCAGTGTCGTTACTTTACCCGACCATTGTAGCATGCTGCCTGAACATGTATAACCAGTCTTATCTTTCATTACGGAAGCAAATCCTCAAAGTGATAATAAAGGATTTTATGGCTGCAGGTTTCATCACGGTTAGCTGATTTGGAAGCCACTTTGGATGCTGGTATGCGTCACCGCAACAAAGCCCTCTCTGATATGGGGTTCCACCTAACTAGGTGGATGAATTTGGTAATGCATCTGGACAATTTGAACGAATTGTATGTGTTATAAGTTATTTATCTCAATCTCAACGCTTCAAAAGCCTTCTTTGGATCCTGTTCTAGCTTCTTTTGTATTGTTATATTTCTTGTTGCAATTAGAATTATATTTTACATTGAGTTGAACCCTAAAAAATAACTGGCTCTGAATACATCTATTATGTTTTGAGACACCTGATAATTTTAGCTATCTGAGCTCTAAATTTAGTGTCAAACTTACATAGGTAAGAAGGGAAAAAGCTGTATATGATACCTTGAACATGCTGAACTTTGACGTCACAAAGAAATGCCTTGTTGGGGAAGGTTGGTGTCCATTATCCGCAAAAACTCAGGTAATGGTGTCCCCTATGTCTCTAACTTCCGATTCATAGTCCGGAGATGTTTGTCATCTTGATCTTAAAGCAGCTCTGATCTCCTGATAAAGACTTGTTATATTTGAATTCACAGATTCAGGAAGCTCTACAGCGTGCAACATTTCACAGTAATTCACAAGTTGGTATAATATTCCATGCAATGGATGCTGTGGAATCACCTCCCACATATTTTAAAACCAATCGTTTCACAAATGCGTTCCAAGAAATTGTTGATGCATATGGGTGAGTGCATATTAGTCCTTTATGTAAAATTAACCAGATTAAGCATTACAACTACAGTCGCATGAGTTTGGCATTGAATCCTTTTACTTCTCACTTTAACCATTCCACCTGGAAAAAGGGACTTGGGAGGGAGGAAGAAAGGTGGGAGGCCTGGAGGATTTCAAGGTTTATGTGTTACAAGTATTTTTATAGTAATTCTCATATGTTGAAGTGAGCTGGTAAGATGCTATTTGAGTGGGATTTTATAATTTAAAGGTTGAAGGTGTTATTTGATACTCCATATAGACACTGGACCCAATGTGGTTTTGATGGGTTCTGGTGTGTTGGTTTCTTGCGAATTTTCTCGAGTTTATGTAGAATGCGTCATTGTTAGACTTGGGGCCTGGTAGTGCTCTAAGCTTTGCTACAGGTAGAAGTAGATGGAGCTTTCACGGGGTTGATGATATCCTCGCTTCAAAGAAATTTAATCTCCTGTAATGTTTTAAGTTTTAACCAATAGGACTCCTTGTCCTCTTGATATAATATTATTTTACGTACAATGTGGATTATTCCGTGGTTGCTCATCATTAGATTAATGTTATACCTGACTGTGGTTCCGTTCTTTTTTCGCTTTATTAATGCCCTAAATCAACTTGTTTCACAGTGTGGCGAGTTATCAAGAAGCTAATCCTGCCGTTTATACCGTGGTCACTTTTCCATTCTTGTTTGCCGTCATGTTCGGGGATTGGGGCCATGGAATATGCCTACTATTTTTAGCATTATTCCTCATTGCTCGAGAAAGCAAGTATAGTTCTCAGGTATTAGCATTTGGTTGGCTCATTTTGTTTCTCTGTTTACTCCCTCCATAAGTTTTTAAGAGTTAATACATTGTTTGGACATCGTTGTCTTTTCCCCCAATGAAAACATTCTGCTTTTAATATCATATTAGAGTAGTTTCCATTTTATGATAGTTTATATGGAGTATAATAATATCTTCTTATCTTTGTTGGGCTTCATACATCAAGAAAATTGTGTATGGAATTACCTTCACATTTTTGTACGAGTTATATGGCTTGGCGAGAATTTTCATTATAGGTCATACGGAAACATGTTGTGTTATACCGAGGTAATACTGTTAACATTCGACCTTCCTCACCTCGCTCTAAGCAAAGCCTGAGACTTTCGGTTAACGTTGTTATTTATTTTCTTAATGGACCCCCTCCTTGGAAGAGAAGAATACGAAGGGTAATTTGTCAAACCCCACTTGTTTGTTAGATCTGCTTTTGTCTCTTAAATTAGGAGAAATGCAAGCAGCACATCAATTATTAAGAGCATTTACAATAAGAAAACATGGAGAGCTCCTCTTTTACTTTCCATTTACACACTCTCCCATAAAAATGCAAAACTCGATTTCACTCCCACAATAAGAAAACTCTTCCACGTCCCCTCCATCTCAAATACTGTTCTCACCTATTGTATGTTTACATAAAATATAATTGAAAATTAAATTTCTCATGTATTTTCACTTACTATGACCCACTTTAAATGGACAGATAGCTCTTGTTTGCTCTTCCCCAAGAGTGCACCTCCAAGTTTTTGGCTAGAGAGAACATAGAAAGTAAAAGAGTATACCTTACTGTGACACAAACACATTAAATTTTGCTCTCCAATATTCGGGACCAACTTGGAAAGGACTTGGAGATCACCTTCAAGCACTCATGTTGTACATGCTCTTTAGTTTTCCGTAAATTGTGCAGCTCTAAGTGAGATGTTAGTAACCGGGCAAAAGTACCACATCCCCCTTTTTATAGAATTGCGGATTTGTGTTGACTAGATCACAGCTTAGTATTCAGTCATTTTGTCCAAACTCTAGATTCTATCCTAAGGCTTATTGTTTGTAACTATGTTGTAGTCTTAGAGAGTTGATATCTCATTATTTTTATTTAGAAAGGCCTTTTATGTCAGAAGGCATTAGGGTTGATTCTGCATTACAGAATGCAAAGTGCATCCCCTTTATATTTTATTTTGTTTTCTTGCTCCCATGGTTTTTGTTTCATCTTGATGTCATACTTCAGGATATTATTGCATTCATTTTTTTCTTTACATTTTTCTAACCAGCACTTGTTTTACAGAAACTGGGAAGTTTCATGGAAATGCTATTTGGTGGGCGCTACGTGGTTCTTCTGATGTCACTTTTCTCAATTTATTGCGGGCTTCTCTACAATGAGTTCTTCTCTGTCCCGTTCCATATATTTGGTCCGTCGGCATACAAATGTAGTGATGCAACATGCAGGTGTGTAATCTTTACATTAAATATGTATTTGACCTTTTGGGCTAGTGTTCCCATATATAGAGATTATAAAAACTATGTATGGCGTTCTTACAGCAAAGTTAAGGATACTTTTCAGTCTTGGAAAGATTCTGTTGTAATCCAATCTCAGATTCAATTTGTATATATTTGGCTTACAAGAATCCCCGATTATAGTGACACGAAAATAAGTTGCTATTAAAAATTAAATGGCTTACCATAGTCCATAGAGCTCAGTAGTTCCGCTCTTGTTTTCTTAACATACATATATTTTGTCAGTGACTCTCAGACAGCTGGTCTAGTTAAATTTCGGGATCCCTACCCATTTGGTGTAGATCCCAGTTGGCGTGGAAGTCGTACAGAGCTGCCATTTCTCAACTCTCTGAAGATGAAGATGTCAATAGTGTTGGGCGTGGCACATATGAACCTGGGAATCATTTTAAGTTACTTTAATGGGCGGTTCTTTAAGAATTCACTGGATATAAGGTGCCATTTTCAGCTCAATCATTTTTTTTGTTTTTTGGCTTTCCGCATGATTGGCCGGAACTATGAACTAAGAAAATTATATTTTGTTCCTGTAATTAGGTATCAGTTTGTGCCTCAGATGATTTTCCTCAACAGCCTTTTTGGCTATCTTTCAATCCTCATTATTATCAAGTGGTGCTCTGGATCTAAAGCAGATTTGTATCATGTTATGATATATATGTTTTTGAGTCCCTTTGACGAGCTTGGAGAAAACCAGCTATTCTGGGGGCAGAGACCATTGCAGGCAATTCTCTTGACTCACCAGTATGGATTTGTTTTATCATACATATGTGCTTGCATTCCATTTTATATTAATATTTATTTATATCCTTCAGATATTGCTTTTGGTACTAGCCATCGTTGCAGTTCCTTGGATGCTCTTCCCAAAGCCATTTATTTTGAAGAAGCTTCATTCCGAGGTACAATGAATAGACGTTTATCTGATAGTCAGTTTTGTACCTTTAGTTATAGGGTATATTGATTAGAAGGACACGAAGGGGTGACGCCCATGTATAAAAAGATACCATGGGGTGTTACCCATATGCCAAAGAAGAGCAGGAGAGGATTAATCTCTTATGCTATCATGAGTAATCTTGTCTAAGAAGAGAGGAAAAGACAAGTTTTGGTGAGAGTGGAGCACTTGACGACAACTATACTATAAACACAAAAAATGAAATTGAAGTTGTTGACCTGAAGAAGCAATGTGATTAAAATATGCTAATTCCTTTCGTTCTAAGTACGCCGCCAATAGACAAGGGAACCGTCTTCTAGAGTTTGGAATCTAACTCCTTTTCATCCTTCTCTTCCACGCAAAAAAGAACGTCCTTAGTCTTTCGACTTCCGACGTTTACCTCATACATGCTGAAAAAAGATTCGGATAAGTGCTACATTGACTTCATTCAAGAGGAAGCCATCAATAGATGATCGTTGGATCCTTCATCATCACCACACGATTTACACTGACTAGCCAAATTATAACTTCCACCCTTAAATATTTCTTTTGTTGAAAATTTTCCTTTTGCTACAGGCCAAGCAAAGAAACAAGCTTTTGTTGTAGCTGTCATTTCTACCCTTTACTTTATGTTCTTTGATTTTGCCTTCTGTTTACCTAAATGAATGACTTAAGGTTTCTATGTGCCATTTTAATGTGAATTCCATCCTGCCCAATATCTGGCATATTGGCATAAAATGCGATGCAGCATGACTTGTGAGTTTTACTTTCTAAGCTACATAACTTAAGTTCTGGATTCAAGTTTTGCCAGCAGAGTTCATGACTTCTGTTGTTGCAATTCCTGTCTTCCAAGGTGTACGTTTTTTAGTCAGATAATTATTATGAATACTAGCTAGTCTTTTCTTTCAAGCTTCTATAATCGATTTTTTTATACTGGCTATTTTTTTCTTTGAAGCACACTTATAGGGAGTGAAAACCGCTTATTTATCTGCAAAAGAAAAATGAATGCTTAGCACGGTGTTACATTTCTTGCTGCAAGTGATTCGTTTTTCTCGACTGTGGCCTGATTGGCTGCTTACCTCGTCTTACTGAAATGGCTCGAGTGATTATCTGTTGTATCAAATTTTTGCCTTGCTTGATGTTTTTGCATCATTCTTTCTTTGACCAGAGATTCCAAGGTCGTACATATGGGATGCTCCGCAACTCTGAAATGGATCTTGATTCGGAACCTGGCTCTGCTCGTCAGCATCAAGAGGATTTCAATTTCAGTGAGATATTTGTGCATCAGTTAATCCACTCCATAGAGTTTGTTCTGGGCGCGGTTTCAAACACTGCTTCATATCTACGGCTTTGGGCTTTAAGGTATTCTTTTTTTTACAACAGATTCTGTTCATTGCTGTTAAGTTCTCTGAATCGTACTCTTTAGTATTTACCCTTGATCTTCTCCTGTTATGACAGCTTGGCTCACTCAGAACTCTCAACTGTTTTCTATGAAAAGCTCCTGATTTTATCCTGGGGGTAAGTTCTATAAACCAATTGATGCACAATTAGACTTTGTAAAGATGGCGTAATGTGATACTTGGAATAAACCCTGAATTACCCAAAATCCAATACTGACCCAATCCTATCAATAACCACTCGATCTTAAATGATTCAATCGATTAAACATTTCCAAAACTTGCCGTAAACTCAAAGTGACCCAACTTATTTCAAATCCAAATGACCAGTTTTTTTAGCTCTATCAGTAGGCCATCCCTAATTTGAACCATGTTGCTCTGGTATCTGGATATGCAGTAATGGTTACAACTGTTTTGTTCAGGTACGACAATCTTCTTATTCGATTGGTTGGCCTGACGTTCTTTATCTTTGCAACCGCTTTTATACTACTTTCCATGGAGAGTCTTAGCGCATTTTTGCATGCATTGAGGCTACACTGGGTGGAATTTCAGAACAAGTTCTATCATGGTGAAGGCTACAAATTCAGACCTTTCTCCTTTGCACTGTTAACAGAAGAAGACGATTAGACAAGTATTTTTTTCCTTTTTTTTTCTGTAAATTTTAATTCTTTCAGAGATCAGTATAGAAGAGAAAAAACCCTCCCAATTTCGCAAGCCGGAGTTAACAGCAACAAGTTTTGGCTGGCAGAGGATAGCGTGTTTTGGATGCGTTTTTGCTGCATAGTTTCTCATGGGAAATCTTACTTTATACTTCGTTAGTGTTGATATATCCAGAAATCTTCATCTTTAGCATCTCAGGGACCCAAAAATATTGTAAAAGGTTTTGGGGTTTATTTTCAAAGAAAAATCTAAATACAATCATATAGTCTCATTATCTGCCTTTTGTATGTGTTACATCAATAATTTATACTAGCTCTTTGGATTAAAGGTTATTTTGCAATGCTTAAGATTTGGTTGTAACTAAAGTAAGTAAGTGATAGATGTATAACATTGACAGCAATTTATACCACAAATTCCGCGGATTGTCCTGTTTAAGAGAAGCTGTACCCGGAAAACAATGATTAGCCATAACAATATTTATTCCTAGCTATTCTAAAATCTGCCATTGGGCATATACTTCTATGAATATGCCGGTAAATAACTTAAAAAAATGCATATTCATCAAAGCTCGATCCCTTCAAGTACTCCCTCCATTGATATCCAAATAAACCATTTAGTTTTTTTGACACTATTCATGATTGATAAGAAAAAATACTAGTAATTTGAAATTTTGTTTGATTTGCCTTTATGAGTGAATACAATAAGAATATCAAACTTTTATATTCCTTGTAATGTACTGTAATACTCCTATTAAGGATAATTTCGATACAAGAGAAATGATGTATTTGAATTTGAATAGATGGAGTATTTTTTTCCCAAGAAAGAAGTTATTTGGTTTTGGTTCCTCTCTTCTGCTACAAAAATCGACATCAAACTTAAAAAGCAAAATTTTTCTAATTTTCGAGTTTATTACACTTCCGCTCAAATGATTCGAATCACAGGATGAAGCCCTAGTTTTTGGTGCCTTGACATTACATTACAACAAGTCTCCCTTGTGAGTTGTGACAGACATATCCGTCACAAGCTTGCGACGGGTCAAGTACTTTGCATTACATATGACATTGTTTTGGAACCCTCCAATGAGAAGAATATGAGATTGTATTATGATTTGTATAAAAGTAATGCTTCCAATCCTCAAGTGTAGTATTTAAGTCTTGTATTTTTCTATCCAAACCCACACAACAATTAGCATGCATTGTACAAACCTTCCTAAAATCTCTACTTGGTGAACAAAATCCACCAAAAATGTCGGTACTTATGAATCTCACTTTTAATCCAACTTCTGGAATAAGTTTACGTTTGATCTTGTTGAATACATCTTGTTCATGTAAACCAGGATACAATTTCCTTGATGACACCCATCTTTTGTAAAACTCGATAGTCCGATTATTCGACCTCACAAAAATGAAACCATTATTAGGTTGATTTCTTAAATCCGATTCTTTTCCGTTGAATCGGTCACACGATGTTTGGAGGTCCGAATCAATTGTGAAGTATGGAAATGGATCTCGAAACCACATTACATCAGCGTCCTGCAAAATACTTAATCTCTCATTAAAAAATCATGACGTCAAAGAATCATCTCAACCAAAAATACCAAGTTAAACTACGATTTACCGTAAATATGAAGTTGTAGCCCAATTCCAAAACATTTTGCAAGAAGGCAAGTCTCTTCCATAGCAAGTCCAAATAAATGGGTGTCATGAAGTTGGCCGGACCGGCCAATTCAGATGACCGATTAGTCCGGAGGAAGTAACAATGTGATACTGACGAGGCAATTTGGCATCGAGCATACGCCTTGTCGTCGAGTGCAATGACCAACAGATGATTGAGAAGCCATGTTGTATTATTTCCGATTCTAAAACTTTCGAGGAAGAGATCGAATATGGAGTTTGGAGCTGCCCATGCCTCATTCAAAGTTGTCAATATTACGGTCCTCTCCTTGGTCGCGGTAGACTTCAAAACCTTATTCAACTCTTGGTTTTTGACGTCGAGCTTCATCAAAAAATGCATGCACTATTAAAGGATGCTCATCACATAAATTCACAATCTAGTCATTCACAAGGCAGCTAGTCTTTGAAGGTAATTTCAACTTGTGTAACCCTGAGATTTGACACTTTGCATAAAATGCCCATTTTTTTAGGCGAAAAAGTTTAAGTGACCATAACTCGTGTTTACGAGTTCAGAAGATAACGATTCTTTTTTCTTCAAACTGGTTATCTTACGTGAGCTATGATTTGAAGCATAAAATTGTTGCATTTAGAATCCGTAGCTCGGAGTTTTTGCATGTCAAAGTACTTTTGCTTGATTAAACTTTAAGTAGCCAACAACAATTTTTTTCCAAATTGTGGTTCGCATAAAGACGAACAATTTGAAAAATATGATCGTTATATTATGAGCTTGTAAATACGAACTATGGTCACTTAATGTTTTTCAGTTCGAAAAAATGGGTATTTCTTACAAAGTGACAAATCTCAGGGATACTACGTGAATTTTGCGAAAAAGGAAGTTCAACAAGTGATTAAAATGGAAGAAGTAGATCTTTACGAATGCTTGTATAAATATCGGTACCCAGAACATTATTTAAAGAGCGTGGAATAAACCTAAAAAAAATGATAATTAATTATTAATTCTATGATGGTAAAATCTTTGCCATATTATCTAAAATGAAGACAAGTAAAAATGAAAGAAATATAATAAAAAAGAGTGAGATATATATAAACAACATAGTGAGAAGCTAACCAATTGAGAGGCAGCAGAGCAATTAGCACAAGCATGGTAGAAGGGCAATATAGGAAGAAGGTGCCCAAAATTATGGAGTAAACCATACAAAATAACTACAAATGCAAAGAATACCATCAAAAACTTTATGATCCTTTTAAATCCCAAATTCATCATTCTTAGTTCACTTCCACAAAAGCATGTCACCCTTTAGAACCCAAGGTTTTTAAAAAAAAAGGTTTTATTTTCTAAAAAAACATAAAAATTTATTAATTAAAATAAATGTTTTGCATGTATCTCTTTTAGGTTTGGAATACATTAAATAAATGTAAGAATAAAAGGAAGATCTTATTTAGGAGAATTGAAGGAAGCAGATATACATTAATGAGACTGATTTCGATTTTATTCTAAATTGGGTTGATTCCTGAGTTGTTTTGAATAATGCTTTGTAGGAAGTAAATGAAATTACAAAGAGTCAGTCCTACGTAACCTTAATAGCGAAAAAGAGGACCATACTATGTAAGTTTTGGTAGCTATTCCATTGAACTGTATTCACTCCGTTTCGGTTATTTGTTGTCCTTTGGTTTTGACACAAAGACCAAAGAAAAAGGATGGGGTCAATTACTAAATGATAAGTGGAATAAATTGAGTGTGAATAATCAAATATCTCATCAAGTTTATTCTTAAAATAGAAATGATAACAATTGACTGAGACACCTGAAAATGGAGAACAACAAATGACTGGGACTGAGTGAGTATAACATAAAAGAAACTCAAGTGAGATCTTGTTTAAATTGTCTTATCGAGTATATTATGAATTATCAATTTTTTTACTGTTTCTAGTAATATTTAACTCAAGATATAAGTAAAAGAAAAAACGAGCATTGATGTACATGTATAGAGTAAACGTATACAATTTATTGAAACGAATGAAATATTCATGGTAAGAAGTAGAGGGGCTATTTGCATGGCGATTCTTGTATGCCAAATCAATAAGGTTTAAGATTCAAATTTCAAATCTTCATGATCTCGTATTTCATGTATTGAGAACACCTAATTAAGACCAAAAATATATTCGTATTAATAATTTTGATTAAATACTCAAACTAGTGGTCTAGAAAACAAAAATCGTCTAGTGAAACTCATAGTTTTTCTATAACGAATGGCATGGGGTTTGGTTTATGATACGTTAACGAAAGCGTTAAATTGTATAGATTTCATAAAGAAATAAATAATATTATGGAAAA
>JAGPOY010000523.1:0-22891 GCA_018983105.1 Silene uniflora | reverse complement strand
AAAAAAAAAAAAAGCGATACTTAACCATGTAGATAGACACAATACTTCCTTTGGTTTTTTATACTTCGTATATGTTGTCTCACATTTTAAAATAATCTCAAGAAGTTAGTAATATAGGATGATTACTAATAATCTCGTGTCATTACACTACTACAATTTAAGGCTTCGAGAACACCACTTTAAGGACGGTGGTTAGCGAAACTGGTCTCTTTTTTATTTCTAGTTTGGGCACGCATATAGTTTTCCAGTAGAAAATGGTTGTTTGTTCGAAGTGGGCTTGTACATTAACAAAGAGAACGGTTAGGATTGACCAACCGTTTTAATAATATATAAAAGAGATCTGTTAATATTTGAAACCGTTCTCCTTAAAAAAAATGAAGAGCACATTCTTTATTCACCGACCGTTCTCTTTTAAATTCCTAAAGAGTAAAGACTACTCAAGACTCTGTTAGCCAATATTAGGAAAAGATCCTAATATTGTGTATATGTGTATATTTAGTTGGTAGATATTTAGTTGCTATATTCTCTATATTTGTTTTGATTGTATATTCCTAGAATATAGCTATTGTTCTAGCTAACCCTAGTTGAGAGCATAAGGAGGTCTTGTATATATATTCGATGCTCATGGAAGCCAATGACACACAGAAAACATTTCCACAAAACTTCTTCTCTTTCTCTGTTTTCACATCTCAGTTTCACTACATGGTATCGTGAGCAAGGTTTCATCTTGCGATATTATTTTCTTTTTCTTTTCCTTTTTGTTGATCCTTCACAATGGTTGATGACAAGTCCATTAAGAGTGAAGGGAGCGGTACCACTGTCAATCCAATCTATGCTCTGTCGAACCAGGATGGTACGGGGGCAAAGATTACTCATGTTACTCTCACGGGGCCTAAAACCTATGCCGAATGGGCTAAGGGTTTCCGGATTGCTTTGGGGGCTAAGCGAAAGCTAGGTTTCATTGATGGCACACTCAAGCAAAAACCGACCGATCCAAAGGATAAGGAGGATTGGGAGGCCGTCAATTATACCATTATTGCTTGGATTTTTAACACTATCGAATCATGTCTTCGTTCGTCCATATCGTATCGTGAGACGGCGTATGATCTCTGGGAGGATATTCGTAGGCGGTTTTGTGTCGCAAATGATATCAAAATTTATCAACTTCAGTGTGATCTCGCCGAATGTAAGCAAAAACCCGGTGAGTCTCTAATGGATTATTATGGCAGAATTAAACTCTTGTGGGATGACATCAATGATTATGATGCATTGCCCACCTGTGAATGTTGCGCATCGTGTGACCTGCAAGGCGTAATCCGCAAGCGCCGAGAGGTTGAACAAGTCATAGGCTTTCTCATGGGTCTCGATCTGGTGTATGCTACTGTTCGGTCTAGCATTCTTGGTACTCCTCCTTTGCCTGATATACATGTCGTATATTCTCGCATTGCTCAAGAAGAGGAAATTCGGTCTGTTGCCCAGACCCGTGAAGAGGGGACCACTCAGATGGCATGCGCTGTGAAGGGTTAGCAGGCAAAACCGGATCGTCCTCGTTTTAAGTGCACTCACTGCAATAAAGATGGACATACAGTGAGTCGTTGCTGGGAGAAGAATGGTTTCCCTGTTGGGCACCCTCGACATGTGCCAAAAACACGGGACTCTGCGAGTACGTCTTCCACTGCTAAAACAAATGCTATACTCGGTGAGACCCCTATTGTTGCTAATGTGGTCCGTTTGAGTGGTAAGTCCTCTCTAACGTGGATCGTTGATACGGGTGCATCTACCCATGTCTGTTCTAATGCCGGATTGTTTGAATCTTGTGTTGATATCGCTCCTGTACATATCGGGTTGCCAACAGGAGCTCGTTTAATTGCGACCAAAGCAGGGACAGTAAAGATTAATGACAATTTATATTTGTTCAATGTTTTATTGATTCCGTCTTTCAATTGCAATTTACTTTCGGTTTCGCAATTATTGTCTACACAAGATTTATGAGTAAAATTCTCTAATGCACAGTGCTTGATACAGGACCGTGCCTCGACGACGATTGGAGTGTGTGAACATGTGGACGGACTTTATTACTTGACGATGATTGAACCAATTCGTGTTAATGCTGTGACGGGTAACAATGAAGCGGCACTGTGGCATCTACGGATGGGTCATCCTTCATCTCGGGTGATGAAGCATTTACCTTCTGTTTCTAATTTTTCGTGTGATTTTTCAAGTTGTGACATTTGTTTTCGTGCTAAACAAACACGTAATTCCTTTCCGTTAAGCGATAATAAAGCCGAGTGCTTGTTTGATTTAATAAATTGTGATGTTTGGGGCCCTTATCATCCAAATCGTGCTTGCAATTCTCGTTATTTTTTGTCAATTGTTGATGATTATTCAAGATGTGTTTGGGTCTATTTATTGAAAACAAAGGATGAGGTACCGAAACTCATGCTTGATTTCTTTGCTCTTGTCACTCGGCAATTTAATAAATTCGTAAAGGTCATTAGAAGTGATAATGGAACGGAATTTCGGGGGCTTATTCCTTATTTCCGTGAGAATAGAATTATTTTTCAGACTTCCATGGTTAAAACACCCCAGCAAAATGCTCGTGTTGAGCGAAAACACAGACATATTTTAAATGTTGCTCGTGCTTTACGTTTTCAGAGTTCTTTACCGGTTGAATTTTGGGGAGAATGTGTATTGACAGCGGCCCATTTGATAAATCGTACTCCTACTCGAATTTTAGGAAACCGAACCCCCTATGAATTATTATTTGACAAGAGTCCGGACATGAGTTTAATTCGGGTGTTTGGGTGTTTATGTTATGCAAAGAATATGTCTACTCGTGATAAATTCGATTCTCGTAGCCGTCGTTGCATTTTTCTTGGCTACCCTTATGGGAAGAAAGGTTGGCATTTGTATGATCTTGAGACGGATAATTATTTTCAGTCACGAGATGTTCAGTTTATTGAAGATAAATTTCCATTTGCTACTCTTGAAAAGGATTTGGCGAATTCGGGTTCCAATGACGAGGTAGTCGTTTCAGAAGCTGATGATTTTCTTCCCTATACATCATCAAATGCATCCAATGCAGAGCCTCGTTCTATGGAACCTGCTGGTCAGGCGGGTACTAATGAAGGAGACATGATACAGCCAAATACTAGTGATTCCATTATTGCTCCTGATACGCCTACTGCTACTGCGCCGCAAATTGATCTTGTTGTTTCTACACAGGACGAAGATCGTACTGCAACGAGCGCAGACTCGTCTTCTTCGGATGAAGTCATCAGTGCTGAAATGGGTAAAGGGAAACGCCTCAAATTTGATAATACTCGTCATAAGGATTTTGTTCGTTGGGAGCAGATTGATGAACACATTAACATTATGTTTCCGTCAAGTCCGTCCCACACACCCACGTCTGTCAAAGGTACTGTTTATCCTATTTCACACTATGTTCATTATAAGAATTTTTCACTTGCCCATCAACATTTTCTTGCAGCCATTACTAATGATACAGAACCTAACTTCCTTCAATGAAGCTATTCGTGACCCGCGGTGGAAACGTGCAATGGAGGAAGAGATTGTTGCGTTAGAAAGCAATCACACCTGGTCCGTTGTTGATCTCCCATCCAATAAGAATGCAATTGGTTGTATGTGGGTTTACAAAATTAAGCGTAAGTCTGATGGGTCCGTTGAACGCTACAAGGCGCGGCTGGTTGTGTTTGGTAATCATCAACAGGAAGGGGTTGATTTTGCTGAGACTTTCGCTCCTACGGTAAAAATGGTGACGGTTCGAACCTTTCTTACTGTGGCTGCCATTAATAATTGGGAACTGCACCAAATGGATGTTCAAAATGCTTTTCTTCATGGCGATTTGGATGAAGAAGTGTATATGATACTCCCTCTTGGTTTTGGTAACGGGATGCGAGGTAAGGTGTGTCGTCTTCATAAATCTTTGTATGGCCTTCGTCAGTCACCCCGTTGTTGGTACGCTAAATTAGCATCTGCTTTATGTGATTACGGCTTTTCCCATAGTCCATGTGATCACTCCTTATTTGTTTATCGCAAAGCTGACGTGGTCCTCAATATTTTGGTTTATGTTGACGATTTGGTGATCGCGGACAATAATACCGTGGCCATTCAAGAGTTTAAGGCGTATTTGCATCAGTGTTTTCGTATGAAAGACTTAGGTCCTTTAAAATTCTTCTTGGGTCTTAAAGTGGCGCGCAATGCTCGTGGGATATTCCTTTGTCAACGAAAATATGCTCTCGATTTGTTATCGGAAACCGGGCTCCTTGGCTCTAAACCGGCTCTTGTTCCTATGGAAGAGAAGCACGAGTTGGCCCTGAAAACAGAGCTTCTGTTTGCCGAGCCCGCAAGGTATCGTCGTCTGGTCGGGAAATTAATCTATCTCACTCACTCGTCCTGATATTGCGTATTCGGTTCATATTCTTTCTCAGTTCATGCATGCTCCATCTATTGCGCACTGGGATGCTGTTGTTCGAGTTGTTCGATATCTAAAAGGCAATCCCGGACAAGGAATTTTATTACGTGCCGATACGTCAATGACACTTGAGGCTTATTGTGACGCGGATTACGATAGTTGTCCTGTTTCTCGTCGTTCGGTCTCTGCCTATTTTGTCTTCCTTGGTGGTTCTCCAATTTCTTGGAAAACGAAGAAACAACCCACGGTTTCTCGTTCCTCCGCTGAGTCTGAATACCGCGCCATGGCTTGTGCTACTTGTGAGATTCTTTGGTTGAAAGGTTTACTTCGGAGTTTGGGCTTTGACCACCCCGCTGCCGTTGTTCTTCATTGTGATAATACGGCGGCCATCCATATTTCTAATAATCCCGTCTTTCATGAACAAACTAAACACATCGAGATCGATTGTCATTTTGTTCGTGACGAAATTCTACGGGGCACTATTACGCCATCTCATGTCTCGACTCATATTCAACTTGCTGATATTCTAACCAAGGCACTTGGTCGGTCCGTTTTTCATCGATTGTTGGGCAAGTTGGGCATCGCTAATCCCCATGCTCCAACTTGAGGGGGGGTGTTAGCCAATATTAGGAAAAGATCCTAATATTGTGTATATGTGTATATTTAGTTGGTAGATATTTAGTTGCTATATTCTCTATATTTGTTTTGATTGTATTTTTCTAGAATATAGCTATTGTTCTAGCTAACCCTAGTTGAGAGCATAAGGAGGTCTTGTATATATATTCGATGCTCATGGAAGCCAATGACACACAGAAAACATTTCCACAAAACTTCTTCTCTTTCTCTGTTTTCACATACATTTCCACAAAACTTCTTCTCTTTCTCTGTTTTCACATCTCAGTTTTACTACAGACTCGCTGTCTACACTTGTATTTCTTTCAAACGTAACATCGCACCACTACGGCGACTACGCCCTAAAAATTAAACAACTCATGGTGTTTTTCATTTTTGCTAAAATGTAAGCGTTTCATTAAAAGCTCGAGAATTACATCATAGTTTTCAGCTACAATACGTTTAGATGCAAATATTACATGAGATGCAGCCTAGACAACCATATACTATCTCAATTGTTATTCGCCGTTTACACATTACTCTGAATCGTTGACAATATTTAATGAACTTCCCAAATTTCCCCTCCTAACCCAAACATTTCAATCAAATAATTCGACAAACAATTTAATCGACCAATCAAAACTAACAACTAATATCACGAATCGAAACTAATCGACGATTGGTAGTTTCATTAAATATTGTCAACGATTCGAAGTATTACCCGATAAAATTGGGGTATAGTGGGCCGATAGCTGATAAACCTAATGGGCTAAATAATGCAAAAGGACTGGAAATCCGAGTCTCCTTAACTGACTAAAGTACATAGATATCAGAAGCTAAAAAGAAGAAGATTGTCTAACAAGCAAGTAAGAAACGCAGAAGTTGTTGGTTTGAGGGAGACGATAATTTTGAAGAACCAACAATCTTGAAAAATGGATGTGATTAAAACGCAGCAAATATCATCTAGACCGATTGAGAAGGTGGTCGTACATCCGCTTGTACTACTCAGTATAGTAGATCACTACAACCGTGTCGCGCGTGATACCAAGAAGCGCGTCGTTGGTGTTTTGCTTGGTAGCACTTTCAAAGGCACCGTCGATATCACTAACAGCTATGCCGGTACCCTTTTTCTCTTTTTTAATTTTATTAATTTCGGAGATTTTTGATTCTGCATTTTGGAATTAGGGTTTCAGAATTAGGGTATTGTGTTCATTGTTTTTGAATTAGGGTTTTTTTCAATCTGTTGAAGATGCATTAGTATGATGATTAGGGTTTGCAATTGTAGAATTAGCTCATACTTACTGGCTACTACTCTTTAAGTTACTGGATTCGCTACAGAATTGCGAATTGGGAATTGGATGTTAGGTAGTACTCCCTTTGTCTCATTCATTTGTTTACGTTTTTATTCTCTGTTTACGGGTAATGTTAATCAAATGTAAACAAATGAATGGGACATAGGGGGTACTATATTGGTGGAGCTACAGTTCAATTTTACCCTTTGCGATAATGCTTTTGTGCAACGAAGTCTACATGGAAGGCAAACCCTGGCATTGATTGTATTAGGGTATTGGTATTATTTGTAGACATGTTGTTTGCTTCTTTGTTGGAGGCGGCTAGTTTTGAGGTTTGAGTCTAGCGTTTATGTGGTTGTGTTTGGGCATCACGAATTGGTATCTAGAGGTTTGATATGATTTAGATGCATGCGGCAATTATTAGGGGAAAAAATAAGATACATGGATATAAATATATAATGCCATCCACAAGAGATTAGTTGACTTTGCGGAAATAAATGTAGTGATTAGTTTTAGGTGGAAGCAACAACAATAGAGACTTGATCGGAAAATGATTTTGGGTCAGTTGATCGAGTTTGAAAATCCGATTCATGTCCATAAAGTCTGACATGAGTGTTTACACTAGTTGCCACAAACCTACTGCAACTCTGCTCCTTTATCCGGGCTTAGGATTGGTAGCGAGTGTCTTTAGACAGTCACAGGCGGAACATGTGGGACTGGTATTAGTTTCTGTATAACGCTTAAGGCATCATAATATTGTTATATTGTTTTGAACATCGAAGAGAGCGTTGCTGTGAATATACTTCCTCACTCGTTATCTTTATTTTTATGTTTTATGCTCTAGTGGCTCTTTTCATATTTCATTTCTTAATATTCTTGCTTCAAACTTTAGTTACAATGCTTATTGATATAATTTTTTTTTATGCTTGAATTGTTATTGTTTGCTGATGAATTTTCTGAATCTCAACAATGCAGTACCATTTGAGGAAGATGAAAAGGACTTGAGCATATGGTTTCTTGATCATAACTACCATGAGTCTATGTTCTCCATGTTCAGGAGAATAAATGGTTAGTCTTAATTAATATACAAAATGCTGTAAATACATTGCTTATGACTTATGAGTGTGGAGATATACTTAAGATATCATGATGTGATGCTCTCCTTAATTCAGCTAAGGAGCATGTGGTCGGATGGTATAGCACTGGTCCCAAGCTACGGGAGAACGACTTGGATATCCACCGTTTATTTAATGAGTAGGTTACCTTTTCTCACTTGAGGTCTGAGTATGTAAATATGTAATGAAGTTTGATGCTTTCTGTGTGTTGCTATGCTCAGTCTTCGATCCTGTAAATAACTTATTTTATGTCGCATCTCATTATAGGTTGTAAGTGTGTATCCACAAATGATTCCCTAAAATATGAATTCTAGTAACCGGAGATCTTCTGTTAAGATGGTTGCTAAATTAACATTATATTGAAACATTGATTGCACATAAAACTAAGGTTTGTCATTAGTGAATCCTAGATATCTCTCATCTCGTTGTAAGAATCTCTTACAAATGTAACTTTACATGCTAAAAGAGTGTGATTTATAACTTATGAACTCTGACTGAGACCTGAGAATGTGGTATAGAATATTTGTATTGGCTTCATGTGACTAGATAACTAATTTGATTGAGTTAGCTGTGTGGAGAGTAGAAGAGTTGTAGCCTTTCCAACCTACACTCAAGTGTTTTCTACACCTTGTATTCTTCTTTGAAGTTTTTGCTGATTAGTTGGTTCTTGCTTTGTCTCATATCTTTACATGAACCAAATGATGGAACATTATTCTGAATACTTTTTTCTTAGTTTAGGAGCACACCCCTTTGACTCTGAACATGTTTTACTGTTAGCTTATTTTTGCTGGTACATAATTCTTTCCCTTGCTTGACATTGGTTTGCGGTTTGGCAGCTATGTTCCAAATCCAGTCTTGGTTATAATTGATGTTCAACCAGAAGAGCTTGGAATACCTACAAAAGCATATTATGCTGTTGAGGAGGTCAAAGAGGTATATAGATGGAAGTTGTCCATTTCTAATTTCAGAGTAGTTTCTCGACCTTACAATTGACATTAAGCTTTAAAACTAAACAATTCTGTTTTTGGTTGACCATAAGCGAGCCTTATGTCACATTGTCACATATGGTCGAGTCTAATTTTTTCTCCTTTCATATTGTCAAGTTTAGTTTTTTCTCCTTTCCGGATTCGGGCGGAATCCAGTATATCATTGTGTTTTTGAAAAAATAATTTGTTCCATGTATTACATCTGTTCTGACAGAATGCAACACAAAAGAGCCAGAAGGTCTTTGCCCATGTTGTTTCAGAAATCGCTGCTCATGAAGTGGAGGAAATTGGTATGGTTGCTATATGCCATTTTTTTTTTCCTCAGTGAGCGCTGTCATTTGTAGATCATTTGCCCATTCTACTGTCTTACAATGGTGAAAGAGCATGCTTGTCATTAGACCATGAAGTTCTTGACTGTTCAATTAACTTTGAGACTTGTTCAATTCTTGCAGGAGTGGAGCACTTACTCAGAGATGTGAAGGATACAACTATCAGCACTTTGGCAACAGAGGCAATTCTTCTATGCTTGTCTAGTTTATGATGCTTTCAGAAAATAGGACCTGGCTTTGTGTAAGGCTTTCTTTCAAGTTCTGATTGGGCTGAACTCTCATTCCTTATGTGCAACGTACAGGTGACTGGGAAACTTGCAGCTCTCAAGGGATTAGATGCGCGTCTACGGGAGATTCGTGGTTATTTAGATCTTGTTATTGATGGAAAGCTCCCTCTTAACCATGAAATACTATACCATTTGCAGGTTTGTCATCCATAATTCTCCTAGTTAGGCTATGATAGATCTTTCTTCCTGGCGGCATTTTGCAGTCTGACCATATGACAGCTCTCACATTCACTTTATTTTAAACAAAGAAACATGTCTTGTTTTGGTCATACTTAAATGTGCTGAAAACTGTAGAGCAGTTTCATCAATTATGGTTCTTGCTTCTGTCTAAAATTCATGTTGTTGGTTTATGTAAGCATATAGTAATTAGTAAACAATAAGAATAACTAGTGCCTTAAAAGTCAAAACACTTTAACTTTATAGCTTAAGAATTTGTGATGTTCCTAATCTTGAAATGCCATAGAAAAGGTTCACCTTTAATTGTTTTTAGCATAAGCCATTAAGCCCCTTGTGAGTTCAATGAAGATTATGGTTGGTGTTGTGTCTGTCTCAACTTTCAATGGTTATGAATAATCGGGTGTGGAAGACTGGAAGTCCTGTATTTGGTTTCCCTTGGGACTTGGGAACTAGAACAGTTTAGCAATATTGGAAGAAGTAGGAGAGTCTGAATTAAATTTCATGTTACACTAGTCTGAAGTTTTACTTGAAAATTAGTTCACTTCTGGGGGAAAAACTTGTTTCCTTTGCAGGGAACAAATATAGTACTTTGTACTATTTAAATATATCCCCCTCGTTTCATGGAAACCTCTGTTGATGGTCTTCAATCTTCATTGCTGTGTCATGTATCATGAGATTCGCGACATTTGGAAATTTGAAGTTTCTCTAATCTTATTCATGAAAACTTCTTTCTTTGTTTGGTTTTGATATTACTCTAAACCCTATAGGCCTATATCTTATTTGTTTGTGGTATTTCTTGCAGGATGTGTTCAATCTTCTCCCCAATCTAAGCGTTCCAGAATTAATTAAGGCTTTTGCTGGTATTGAGATGTTGATTGTGTTGATTAGAATTTACCTCTCACAAAATTTCACCTTAGTTATTTTGTGTGCCCTGTTCATTCGTTCGTTGATCTTGAGCTGGGTTTTTCTTTTTGCAGTCAAAACAAATGACATGATGCTGGTTATCTATCTTTCTTCTCTCATCCGTAGTGTGATTGCTCTTCACAACTTGATTAACAACAAGGTAACTTCCTGTCCTGAACTTTAGAGTGAGATGCAAAATATTGCCTAGTTGTTTCGAGTATTTGGTTAAGATTGTACAGAGGACTCACGTTTTGAGTTATGAAGTGACTATTCTTGTCAGGATATTACTGCGTTTATATTGACCAAGTAGTACTATGGTTTGTATCTGCTTAGACCATAATGCCTAGTGGCATAACCAGATTCTCTACCCATGCTCCTTTGTTTATTGTTTGAATATTTTCTCTCATCTTAGGTTCAGAATTGAGAGAAACTTTTATTGAAATCCAGGTACTCCGAAATATTTTGGCCTATGTGTCTTCTACACATTGGGCGCCAAATTTTTATTACTAGTAGCTTGCGAAAAAAAAAATGAAGATATCTTTTACATGTTAATGGATTGGTCATGGCTTTATAGAGAAAGTATCCCTCGAGGAAAACATAACCTTTTCAGACAGCTCACTAATGTTTAGAAATTAGAAACTTTGGTGTAAGTTTATTTATATGAGACTGGCTGTCTGGTTCATGACACAACTGATTGTTGTAAATGTTTCGACTTCCAGATGCTTAACAAGGAACATGAGAAGGCAGAAGACTCGAAACCAGTTGTTGTACCTGCTGCAGCAAGCTAAATGCAGTATCTTGGGCAGGCATTAGAAGTTCGTTAAGGGATTCAGGAGCATTCAAATTCATGACTTGTTTGAGAATTAAGGCGAAAGTTTTGTCAATGTTTAACTCGTAGAAATATTAGCCTTTTCCTAATGGAAATTTGCTTTTGTGCTCCAATGTTGTCTCGTTCGCTTTCCCTAGCTTGAGAAGGCCATTGAGAAGATGATCTATGTACTAAAATCTGCACCGACATTTGTTTGTGCCATTAAACTTCAAAGTCAGAAGCTGTTGTTCCATGATATAAATTGCATTAATGTTCATGTGATTTGAAGCTGTCTTTTACCGTAGTAACTGAATATTCAGGAGCAAAGAATGAAAATATGGTACCAACTACCAAGTACTCCCCCGTTGTGGTTATTTGTTTACCTTTGGTTTTGTCACAAAAACCAAGGAAAGGGGAGGGTTAAGGGTATCAATTGTAAATGTTATTAAGTGATAAGTGGACAATAGGTTATGTGGATTATAAAATTACACTTCAAAAATATTCCCAATATCAAAAGGTAAACAAATGAGGAGACATCCATGAGTGGAATAGGGAAACAAATGACCGGGATGGAGAGAGTACAAGTCCCGAGCGAAAGTTGAGTAAAGTTAATGTACTCCATAATAGATAACCATCGGAAAGAAGATTAACCTGGAATGCCTGCAGTTTCAATTTCAGATTCGTTTTGTTGAGGAAAATCCACAGCGGCATCAATTCATATCATTCAAATTGGATATAGCAATGTCTACAATTTAATGAGGAAAATTTACAAACCAAACACGTCTAGTGACGCACATTGAATTGATATGAGCTAACTGGTGTGCGACTCTATTCAACTTTCTACCAACAAAAGGCCAAGCTAAATTGAAATCAAGTGGATTTCATCTGACACTAGGTGGAAATCGCTTCGGCCTTGCTTCCACTCCTGCAGCACTTTATTCGTCTTACAATCACTTTCTATGATGACCTCAATATGTCCCCTCCTCGCTTCAAGTACCCCTCTTCAGCTTCAAGAATCCTTGGTTTGACCTCTCCCATCCTTCTTTCTGCAAGCCCCGCCTTACTGTTACCTCACTATCCCCGCAAACCATTCTAGTCCCTACACCACAGCCCCCTTTCACCCCTACCCCTGCTTCTACATTTAACTTCATTACACCTTCATTGGTTTTTTTCCATCCGACCACAGCCAAGCTCCCAAGTCCCACCCACAACAACTCCCACAGGCTCTGCATCCTCATTCCTCCCGCGTCTCCCTCATCAGTCCATGAACACACTTAACCAAGTTCTCCACCCGCACCTGCTTATCGTCAAAGATTGCCTCCCGCTTATCGTCAAAGTTCGCCTTATTTCATGCCTCCCATATTGTCCATCATCCCAGCATAAATAACTCTCGCACCCCTCCTTCAACTCCTTCCACACATCTTCCCACCCACTCCCTCACCACTCAACCCCATTTCTGATTTCACCTCCAACCCATCCCATACCCCTCTCACCCACCCACCCACTGCCCCTAAGGAGAGGAAGACAAGTCTCCATCTCGCTGCTGCAAATTGGGCATTCTGCGTCCAGCAACTTTAAAAGCAACCAAGTTCCGTCTAGTGGCCATCACATCATTATAAAAACTGCCAAAAAATACCTTCACACACGGCAAGAATTGAGCTTTCCATATGCTATTCCAAACACATATTCCTTCGCCCTACCGAAACTGTCCCGTGTCGTCCACATATCCAACCATTCATCCTATAAGACGACCTCACCGACTATGGGTCATTAACCCAACTATGAAGTACGAGTAATTGATAACCATATACGAAGAATAGCATCAAACGCATTTGTAATATGCGTGCAACTATTCTCACGAGTTTTCTTTTTGAAAGTGGTCTCATATGACCTTTCAACTTTGAAAACATAAGTCAATCATTAATGTGCACCAAAAATGTCTACTACGAGTCTTTCATCTTCAACATTCAACTCTTCAAAGTTCAAACTCATCAAGAACGCGATGAACTAGCCGACAAATGTCCAGCATTGCACAACGCTCAATTCCAGTCAATGAAACTCTTGAAGACGATAGATAACACATGGAAAATATATGAACAAACTTGTAAAATAACAGCAGATCAAATCTCAAAACCAGTTTTTAACTGCCATTCAGTTTAATCATCCTCAACTGATAGCTCAAACTGAGCATCCATAATAACTCCATCAATTACATGCACAACCATCTCGTCTTTCTCAATATCAACTTGCTCTGACCGAACACCATTAACAATCAATGACCCATCCAAATCCTTTGAAATATATAACGCGAACCCCGAGATTGAATCAAAAGACACCTCCTTCCCAAACCCCACTGAATCTGCATAAATCTTTCGAGGCACAACGGAAAAACCTAGCACGAGAGAAACGGTGGCATACGTGTTATTCCATTGTTGAGGTGCAAGACTATGATTAACCCTTAACCTCAAATCTCTTTCAAAGGCCAATTCAGAGGGCACAAACACTGTAAATGCAAGATCATTAGGTAACATCTCAACCATCATTTTCCCAAATTTACCCAATTTTTCATCAATTGAATTAACTCCCTTGAATACTGAAGAATTTTGGGAATGAATTTGAGTGTACCCAGTTGGTATTTCAGGTAATTTGAACATTGACATAATCAAGACAGTCATACAGCATAAGGACACAAACAGAAGTATGACAGCAATTGAATGAGTAAACAACCTAACTTTTTTCCTCATGGTTCTTCAATTGATTAAACTTGGTACAACACATTTACCAAATTGGGTTTGTAAATATGAGCAGAATTAAAGCATCTAATTAGATCAAGTATACCTGTAACATCAGCAGAATAATAAGCAGCAAAAGGGGGAAATATTTGATTGTTTTTCCTGATCTTTACTGTTGGAAAAACTGGGATTTTGAATGTAAATTGGACGTTTTGGAGTATTGTCTTGAGGAATGAAATGCTGAAGCACGTTTTTCCTCCTTTGTATGCGCCTCAGAGAATGTCATAAATATGGGAGCATCAATCAAGTTAGTCATTCCGTTCAGTCATCTTTTACGTATTTCATTTTTAAGCGCCGCCGCATTCATTTGTTACCATTTTATATTAGTGAAATTTTTGAAGGGTAATTTGTTCATGCACATAACCTATTTTGTCCAACTGTCACCTAATAACATCACCCACAAATGGTCTTCTCCCTTTTCTTTGGGTTTTTGTCAAAACCGAAGGTAAACAATTGGCCTGAAACGGAAGGAGTATAAAATAGGTGAAAACAGATGCACAATGAGGTACCAAGAAAGACAACGAGATATGATAAAATAGGTACGTAATTACATTAGGTTAACTTAAGATGTCGCTAGTCGTCAAACGAGGTACGAAAAGACAAGGGATAATTAAGTAGTCTTACAATAAATTTACTGCTAATAGGAGTACAAGCGTGTGTTAACAATTTACTACTCATGAGCCGACTTGAATCAACAAGGTTGGGTCTCGAACTGAAGCGATATGCCCATACTGAAGAGTTCCTGAGACAACAGCTTGGCTCCATATGGCACATTCACCTTGACTATTTCATCAATAGACTCACAGAACCTACAGTAAGGTCCTCGAATCTTTTTGCCACCCGCTACAGATCTTTGGATGACGTTGGCAATGTTCTTGCATTTGCGGCACACGTGCATTTGGGAATGATCGCTAAGCGTGAAGAGACGCTCGTGTAGATTGGCAGAAGCACCATGAGCGATAAGACAGTCACGCTCCATTTCCCCAAATTTGATTCCGCCAAACCGTTTCCTGTCTGCTACCGGTTGTCGGGTGAGTGGGTGAACAGGGCCAGTGTTGCGGAACTTGACTTTGTCCTCAGCCATGTGAATTAGCCTTTGATAGAAAGTGGGACCCATGAATATCAGGGAACGGACCATTTCTCCGGTTCTACCATTGTAGACTCTTTCACTCCCCCATCGACAGAATCCAGCCCTGCAATCGATAAATAAGTGACTGGCCGCATTAGTCCCAATAATAGTTAGGGACAGCTATAATGAATAGCCCTATGGAATGTTATTGTTATTTCAGATGCAACAGAACAAAGACAAAAGTAGGCGGTCGAAAATAAAGAGAGGAAATATTAGAAGATCAGAGCTGAAATACGAGGTGCAAGAAGGAAAACAAAAATGAAAATGAAAATTCGCTTCAGAACGCACCAAAGATGAAAATACCAACCAAGATAACTCATTTGTTTGTCATCGTTTATTTATCCATCTTAGCCATTCATCTACATTTCCATTGCAAGTAAGTTTTTCCGTGATAAAAGACTCTTTTGCCCTCTTTCATCTCACCACCATGGGCTTGAAAAGAAACCAAACCAAAAGTGAACGAACGTATACAAAATGGATGAGTACAGTTTTTGACTCTTGTGAGAGCAAAGAAGTTTGCTGTTTAAACACTATAGACGAATCAAAATCAATAATAGTTTTAGTTGCGCAATAGATCATGAACACATTTATGTTTTCTACTCTGGAGGGCGGCATTTGCTAAGGTAAGATAATCACTGAGAAAACATAAACAACAGAGACAAAAAAATAAACAATAAGGTTTCCTTCAAGTCTTAAGTGGGATACCGACCTATGAAGTTGCTCTGTAATGGATTCAACAGAGGGGGTGGAGAATGGAGTAGCATATCTCAAAGTACCACCACATGCAATGCCCTTTCCAAGGGCAGCCTCTAGTAGCTGGGCAGGAGTTTGCCTCGAGGGAAATGCATGAGGATTGATTACGATATCTGGAACTATGCCTTGTTTTGTGAAAGGAAAATTCTCTTGCGACTCCAAGTATCCGAGCACACCCTTCTGACCATGCATACTAGAGAACTTGTCCCCAAGACATGGTGAACGAACCTGCAAAAAAAGTCAATTGGTAGCAGATTCTTAGACCAAGTTCCACAAAGAAATTCTAGTTTTCACAAGTGCCGTGTATCAAAAGAGAATCGCATTCTCAAGCTTACAAGCAGACCATGCAAATGGATCATTTGGATGGGTCATTAAAGGTTTCTGTTGCTCCGGGTGCACTGTTATACAGGTTAATGCAGGTACGACTTAGTCTGATTTTATTATTCCGGGTCACAGCAATTAAGCTTTATGTTCGAAATTAGTCCTTTCACCTTGTTTTGGGCTGGGCATTTCACTATTTCAGTGCGAGTTAAATTTGGGTTGGGTCTAGCTAAGATTATTCTTTTCAGGGCAGGTCAAGTTTTAGTGTTCTACTTGCATGTATACTCTATCAAATCAAAGTGTGGAAGACTCTGAATTGACTAGACTGTACTCAGTGGCAGAGTAAGAGTGTAAGACCAGTAGACCACAATATATATATCTGAACCAGTGTGACTGGTAGCTAATTTAACATTTAATCGTGGGTAAGTAGGAACTAGGTTACCTGTCTGAGGGATACAACAGCAAAATTCTTGCCATCATCATTAGCTGAAAGAAGTACTTTCTGAACCATTCCTTTTTCAGTATGCTTCAGTTTGATGCTGTGGTCAGTCCCCGACTCTGAACACCTCCCAATGATAATATCTCCACTTTGAAGGTTTGCTCCAATATGAGGAAACCCATCATCATCGAGACTATCAACTCGTCCTAATTTGCTTTGAATTTTTCCAAAACTGATAGCATCATCAAATTTCCGCCTTTTTTCATCTGAGTCCTTATTATCTACTTCAGCCTTGTAACTCCTTATATGTTCTGTTCTAAACATGCCTCGCTCCAATGAAGCCCGATTCATGACAATGGAATCTTCTTGGTTATACCCAAGGTGCACATTTACGGCCACAATAGCATTTTGCCCATTAAAAAATTCAGATTTTGGGCGTCTCTGGTTTCTGCCCAATGTGGAATCGGGTTTTCCAAGAGCATCAGCAATCACAGACCGGAAAAGAGGCCTCTGAGGATAATACATTTGGTGGGACAAAGTGTCTATTCTGAGATTAGGGTTTGTGGAGGCATATCCAATAGCTTGTCCAGAATGTTTCTCGGATTGGTAAAGAACCCTTCGAGCATGATCGTGGTTAGCAAATGGAATGATTCCACAGCTTACACCTAATAAAAATGACATGTCAAGCTCACAGTGAGTGTACTTCTCAAGGCCTTTTCCTTTATCACCCATGAAGAGATACTTGATCTCCCATGCAGTGTGACAGTCCTCTTCCTCCTCAACCCCAATTAATTCGAGTATTCCCTTGTCCAGAAGGGTTTGAAAAGAAAAATCATCCCCTTTCAATAACTTTATCTTCCTTAGATTTTCAACAACTAACAGAGGTCGAAGAATTCTTCCAGCATCACAAAATATGCGCACTTCTGTATTTTGTACGTCTTGTTTGATTTCAACCTTAATAAGTAAAATAAAAAGAAGTGAATTCCTTGTACCAGAAACTGCACATTATATGGTGAAATTCACATGGCAATGTATTTAAAACATAGCAAGAGAGCAAACATGAGGCTACAGTTTCATCCAAACAAGCATTACTAGTTAGATAACACAAGTGACAAGGCTGCAAGATGAACTTCAAAGTTCAAACAGCTTTGCATATAAATAGTTTAGACAAGATAAACAGTGCATGAAAAGTTTAAAATATAAACAACACAAAAAAAAGCTAAAGAAAAATTACGAGCAACAGACTCACAAAATCTAATGGGATAATAGTATTAGTTTCCGAAACCAATGACTCCCTTTGTCTCGTCCATAATCCATGTGTCTATCGGCTTTTTACGCAAGCATGTGCACGTAAGTTACTGTAAAATAACAGGTGGGTCCACCAGTCACATGAGTACGACCCGGAGAGTCAAACAAATTGCCGAGACAAAACCAAGGAGCAGATAACAAATGGGTGAGAGAAATTGAGACACACAGAGGAAGAATTATAAGCATATGTGATAACAAACTGGAACAAACTACATCACCATGTAAGTGAGAAAATGAGACCGCAAAATTAGAAGTATCAGGAGAAAGAGCACATGAGGTATTCGAACTAAGATATTTAACTTCTACTGAAAAAAAAGACCGAATGTGTCGGGAGAGTACCTGGTTTAAGAACTGGTTCCTGCGCCGTTGTCTTCTTAGCTCCTCAACGAATGTCGAGGAATTGCCACATATTCCAACCCACTCACCATCCATGAGCACTTTAGCTTTCCCAGTCAATGAGCTACAAGTATCATCTACTAGTGTCTCCATTCCACAATTAACCATCTTCTTATGCAGTCTTTTACGATCTTCCTCTACAAGGTTACTGCTGACAAGCCCAGTAGCAGCCAGATTCTTCACAAGCCCACAATTCTCACCATCGGGTGTAGATAGAAAGCAAAGTTTACCCCAGTGTGAAGGGTGTCTGAAACCGAACAAAGAATACCACAACAATTAGAAAAAAAAATAACAAGATAATGACTTAATGAGTAGTCATAGTTAGCAAGTTACTTCTAAGTACTAGGAGCACAACCCTTTCTATTTAAATCACATTCAAAATCAGAAAAGGATAATGGCATAATGCTCACAAGGTTACAGATGCAATAAAAAGGTTCCTCAAAATTATCTGTTAATTGTGTACTATGAAGCAAAAATAAAAGTCTAAGAGTACGTGTAGCGATTGCCTCTTCTGCTGATAAGGATATTCTAGAGTAAGAGATGTGTGAATTCACAGAGAACTATGGAAGAAAACGCATACTATGGAAAGTACAATATCAGTATAGACTATAGATAGCCTAAACTAGTCTACATCTACATAATAAATATACTCCTCTTTAATAAATTTCTTTTCTTTTTATTTAAAAAAAAAAAAAGAAAAAAAAAACATACTCTTTTAAGTATTTTCAAACACTGCAGAAATGAGAAATCAAGGCACAGTAATGAATGACTTACGGGTATCTAGCATCTCCAACCTTCCCAGTGTATGAAACCTGCTGACGGCTTTTCCTCATATCACAAACTGTTTGCAAAGGATTAGTTCGCCTAAGGTTCGCAACCACCCCAGAAACCCTCTCAGACCTTATATAAGGGTGCGCCCAGTTCCCAGTGGAGAATGCTCTGGTGAGACCATTGGTGACAATCGACGCATCGAAATAATGGTCGATAGGGTACAACTCACGATCACCATAAAGGTCCCGTTGCATTGCTTTCACCATCCTCTTCTCAGCATGTCTCATATGGACCCTAAGCTCCCGCTCTAAAAGCTCTGAAGCCAACTCTAGACGTTTATTTCTAAAATCGTCTCTATTATCAGGCTTTCTCCTACCTGTAAATCCTTGCAATAGACATTTGACCATGTACCCAAGGAAGCGGGCCTTTTGCTTGGCGGTTGACAGACTGGGGAAAAGGTTATTGTCAATGAACTCTTTGGTTGATTCAGATGGAGGAAATTTGCTTTCTTTTATAGCGTTATCAATATAATCAAAAGCACTACTACCCTTGCGAAAGTCACACTTCTCATCAGCATCATGAATGGATGCAAATAAAATGTTTGTGATGCGACCATCGTCAATGTTGTAGTCAATTAAGTCAACTACCTCCTTATCATTCTCCACACCGAGGGCAAAGAACAATATCCATACTGGAACCTCCACAGTGGATAAGCAGTAAACACTCAGAACTTTCTCCCCTCCTTGTATATTATCAGCTTTTGGATTTTCCACAAGCTTAACATGCACCCTTCTCCTCTTATTGTCAGATCGGTATGCGACTTTCCAGAACGGATCACTAGTTACCCAAAGCCTCCTTAAGCAAATCTGCTCTTGTGCAATGAAAGCCTGTAGTTGACATAATCTAATATCAAAGGGATTTGCTTAAAAAGTAATATAAAAAATTACCCAAGGGAAAGACAACAGAAGATAGTGACGGATTGTCCTCCATATTTATATGAATAAAAGTCGGAGCTCCAACACAAAAAGATAGACATAGTTGTTTCCTTAGAAGAATGAATACCATTGAATGTTGACTCAACACCACTTAACACTCACCCTCAAGACCAAGATAAGAAGCAGTAGGCAAGGACTCTTCCAACAATCAATACAAAATATCAAGTCTATAAGGTGTTGGCATGGTAGCACAAAAGAGAAAAACAGACTCTCTAGGTGCTAGCAAAAAACATAATACGAAATAGGGACATAACAGGGGAAGAGCTGTTTCTGCAATAGCAAAATCGATATTGTACACAGAAAACACGAGAGGACAAGCAGTCGTCTTAGATTAAGTATTACAAGAGGGTCAGTTCCGCTGGAAAATGGTTACTAAGATCCACTTAAACGCTCTGCCAGCCTTAACAAAGGAAAAGCTACATACACCACCCACCATCAATAATAGGGAATATGATAAACCTACCTTCTCAGCACCTTTGACAATAAAATAGCCACCATTATCGAATTCACAGTCGCCTTTCTCAGCTTCACTCATCCAACATATATCAGACTTCACCATCACAGGTATTCTTCCAATAATTACATCAGTCTTGTCGTCTTTCAATATCTTTTTCTCGACATACTCAGACTTGCCAGTTTTGAACTTGTCACTTCTGACCTTTTCCTGAGTATAGACCTGAGATACACAAGGCAATGAACATATAAGACGGTATATGTTCAGACAAAATCAAAAAATATAAAAAATAAGGTGAAATACATAAGGTCTTAGCTCAAAAGAACATTAACATCTTGAGTCATGTCATTTGGTGCTTTATATAGCATCGCAGTACCCAAAAGAGCTAATCAGAGCTAAAACTGATAAGCAAATTACATACTAGTCAATAAATACTGAATAAAGTTAAATGTTGTCAGACCAACCTGAAGGTGAGTTTCAATTTTCAGTCGAGCAGAGTAAGTCATATTCTGAAGCCGAGCATGTCGAGGGAGCAATTTTATGAAGTCTTTGCCGCCATCAGCAAGAAACTTCTCACCCGTCCAGAACATAGGTTGCTCGAGCTCAACTTTCCCAAATCTTATCCAGGCATATCTCCACTCTGCATCCCCCTTTTTTGAAGGATCATACCCTGGCTCAATTTTTATTTCCCCAATGGCATCAAAGACTTTTTGGATCCCATACATCACGAAGTTGTTATAGGAATTAATCTGGTGGCTTATAAGGCCATATTGTTTGAAGAATGTTGATGATGCCTTTTTACAGAAGTTCATCAAAGAAAGCTCCCCAACATCATGCAGGTCTATATCCATGACATCAGCATCATCATCAGATATGAGATCATCATCATCAAACAACATATCAATATCTATGTCATCAAATGCTGCTTTGCCATTGCTACTAGTTCCCAAGCCAGCTTTTCCATCAAGTCCCATCTAATACAACCAACCTGCAATGCGTAAGAATTAGACCGACATCTATATGTCAAAGTACCATCTAACATAAAGTATCTAAAACTTATTTTCCAAAACGACAAAAGACTGACTGTAGATAATCCAGTGTCCTTATGAGCATCAAAGGTAACACAACTGAGCTACAAAAGTGAAATGAGAAACTGGGAACATTGGAACGAACGCGTTTGTTCAGTTGTACTCACTTTTAAAGTGGGAAAGTTGATTTTTTTTATCTATATTTCTCATATGCCCTCTGAAAGGATTCCAAGGACTTCTAGAATTCGAAGGAGAAATTTCAACACACACGATAAAAAGAAAAAAAAAAGACTGCACAAACACAACATTGAGCACATTTGACATGAATAATCATACAAATTAGTGGCTGAATCACAATGTCAATCACCCAACAAAACTTCCCAGTGAATGAATCAATTTTCATTTCCAAGTAAAAACGTTAACAAAATAGCTCATCACCCAATAAACAATACGGGGTATAATACTCATTTCAACACAACACAAAAACCTATATTTTCTAATTTGCATAGCAAAGATATGAGGGAAAAGAAGATTGACTCAGAAAAGATTCAATGCACTTTAAAGATAAGCAAAAAGATGGATAGATTCGATTTCACCTTCCTTAATCTAATTGGTTGGAAGAACCTACAGCACACCAAAACCTAACATGAGAGGCGACAGATATATTACACTTCCTTCCTTCACCCCATAGTTTCGAGTTTCGAATTCCTCTCACAAAAAGGTAGACCCAGTGTGTTCGGATTTGAAGGAGCGGAATACTCAGAAAATAAAACTAAAAAAGATCAACTAAGAACCATAGTTTTTACTATTATAATTGTATTCCAGGAAATTCCAAGCATTGCTATCAAAATTGTTTGGAATTAATGACATGCATAGTGGAATTACAAAATTGAGGGCAAATCCCTATTTCCCTAGAAATTTTGCTGAAACTTGTAAGGAAATTAGTCAACAAAAGAGAAAATAAATAACATTGTAACAAAATAAACCACAGATTAAAGTTCATGAGATGTTTACTAAAACCCAAGTAACATAGATCAAAGTTCAAGCCTTACTTAAATGCCAGAAAACAATAAAATGTTAAGAACGATTCAAAAGTAAGCATGCATTGCAACGAAATCATACCCAAATAGCATAATTTAATGAACTCTCAAACTAAAAACCCAAGACATAACTTGTAGATCATACTCCATATCAAGGGGAATAAATGTCAAGGACATACATAGGTTAAGTCAGATACCTAAAAACCCAGAAATGAAAAGTAGAAAAGATCGATACTTTGAAGCTGAAAAACAGTATATGTTTGAAGAAAAGATCATGCAGGTCATAGCTTTTTTACAGAAGTTCATCAAAGAAAGCTCCCCGACGTCATGGAGGTCTATATCCATGACATCAGCATCATCTTCAGATTCGATTTCAATATCGTCAAACAACATATCAATATCTATGTCGTCAAATGCTACTTTGCCATTGCTGCTAGTCCCCAAACCATCTTTTCCATCAATTCCCATCTTGAACAATTAATATGCAATACATAGCAATTAGACAGACATATATAACACAA
>JAGPOY010000522.1:0-22905 GCA_018983105.1 Silene uniflora | reverse complement strand
TTCAAAGTAACCTTTTTTGACATAGTAATTACCACTCTTCGAAAGAGTCCAAAAAGCATAATCCTCTTTAACTTCACGACTAATCGGAATAGCCAAAATTTTAGCAATAAAAGAATCCTCGAAGAAACTCACCACCATTTCAAGATTCCAAGTATTGCTCTCAGTAATAAGATCTTTAACTCTCAAATTATAAAGCGAAGGATCAATACTCAAAAGGTCATAGTGCTTTGGGTTAGGAATTAAACCATCCACCCAAGGTGTATTCCAAACATTCAAACTTGACTCAGGGCTAACAATCCAGGCTATATGCTTCACAAAAATAGCCGTACCCCATAAGATCCCTTTACAAATCCAAGAGTCATTACTCCTAGTGGAGTTAAAGCGATTCATACAGTTAGACCAATCAAGCCCCAACTTTACTCCTATAGTACGGCTAAGAAGAGATTCTGAGGCACAATGTTGGTGGCAAAACAATGAGCATCAACATTTGCACACAAACATCATCAACCTCTTTTCTCAGCAATTTTACTCCTCGATTATTTTCAATAAACCATCAATCTTCATCTTCTCTATCTATATCTAATCCTTCCATTAATACTAATACTAAGATCATCACCACAATTACTAGAAGAAATCATCTGAAACATTATTCAATGGATATTAAAAGTTCATCATTTGAAGTTTACAATGATGATTTTAAGCATTTTCAGCTAAATGATGTTCAGGATTTCCGCAAGATTGCTTCTTCTGATGGATTTATCTCAATTTGCGGATTTGGGTCTCTTTTATCTGGTATTAATTTGATCTTTAAAAGCTTAAAGATTCACTCTTTTTTTACTTTTTTCTCAATTGGCTATTTTTCTTGATGCAAAACTTGAAATGGGTATATTTTATAGGAGTATTACACTAATTCTCGTATGAGACGGTTTCGTGATCATTTTACTGTGACACCTCTCATACAAAAAGTAGTTAGTTACTCCTTTTATGTTTCTCTAATAAGACGGTCTTTCAGGAAACTTACTCGGTATATTAAATAATCTGTTATGTACGTTGATCAATCACCAAATGATGAACTTTGATTGTTGTGCTAGTTGAATTTCAAAGAAAGTTGAAATTTTTAAGGGGTTATGTTTGATTGCCTTATAGGGAACACTCCCTCCGTCCAATCATTTGTTTACGTTTGATTAAAATAGCGGTCACAAGTCACAAAGAATAGAAATAAACAAATGATTGAGACGGAGGGAGTACTTCAATTTTTGCAAATGCATGACTGAAATGTGACATCATTGTACATAATGATATTGCTATCAGTTTGATATTGTATGCAAGAATGCAGCATTGTTGAAGTTTCGATATTTTTGCGACCATTTTCAATTGGCATGTGTATTGATGCTGATACTTGATACCTCAGTTGTTGATTTTTGGCAATGTGATTGTTGGTTCTGAGCAGAGCGGAGTGCAATGAGTACATTTCCGGATTTGATTAACTTTAGAGTGGCGCGGTTAAAGGGTTTTAGGAGGGTTTTTGCTCATGTAGCTCCTATCTTTTTTGAACGTGGCATTGCCAAGCCTGAGACCAAGGTTTGGAAATTTTTTCTTATTTCATTCCTACTTCAACTTTACTTGGTTTTTATCGAGTTTTTCTTCCCTCGTAAAGTAACCAGTTAGACGGTTCTATAATAGGGAGTGACTATTTGTAAGACTAGTCACTTACGATTGTCAAATACTGCGTAGTCACTACTAATAGAAGAAAGAGTCATTTGGTAGAAGGATCACACTCGATGCTAAAATGATCAGTAACAATGTAAGAAAGGGTCATGACAGTAGTGATAGACTCACGATCACAGTCATGAGGTCATTAATTTACGGGTAAAGAGGTCTCATGAATCATGATAATCTTATCTCGAGGCTCTCTTATAAGAGAATCTGTGAACTTTTATTTTTTCGTATTCTTACTTAGTTGTGAACCTATCAGGAGATATCAAGTTTAAGTGTAGAGCCTTGTGAAGAGGAGGAGCTCATAGTTACCGTGTTTGAAATTCGAGAATCAGAGGTATCACCATTCATGTTGTACGGATTTTCTTCCCTCGTATTTGACCTCTTATTCCCTGACTAGAGATGCCGTCAATTATGAGTACAGGTGCCTTCATTTATGGACAGGGAGCTCGAGTTCCGCTTTCTGGCAGTATGTCCTTTTCCCATTGTTTCTCTATATGATCCTTTAGATTCTTACAACGTAAATTCTATCAAGAATGTAAGCCATACTCTTTAACAGGTAATGCCAGAAACACTTGAGGGGAAGGCTTTCACAAATCCAGCGGTGCGTTCAATGTTTGGATTAACAGTTTTCTTTTGTTAACTTTATCTTCAACTTTTGAAAGCGCGGGGTTTCCGATTCTTTGGCCCTGAAAATGTCTCTCTCTTGCATTTTTACAGGTTCTTTGCACTCGGTCCAGTGACGAGGAGTTCTTCAATATAAGATGTAAAGGTAATATACTACGCAGTAGCTGCTAAATTATTGCTCTAAATTCTGTTCTTTAGTATGTTCGAAGATGAAAGCTTTCCAACTAAGTAAAGGTCACGTACTTTGCCTTTCACGGAGACTTTTATTTTCTGGCGTTATCGGAAGCCTCAAAAGCAGATTTACTGCTGATGGGTTTTAAATGCATGTCATGAATATTGGCCGCTCAATACATCTACTTTTTCAGCATAAATAAATTTTAATGACACTGGTTTCTAAACTCCTCCAGGAAGTAAGGAGATTTACCATCAACATTATGGCCGATATAACATTGATAAGATTTGGAGAGACGACATTTTACCTTGTCGTCTATATCTACGACACTGGTCAGATTTCCATAACTCGAATCTCATTCTAAAGATGCCACCGAAAAACTTTTACTTATACTTTGTCTTGAATCTTGCTATCCTGCAGTGTTTTAGCTGCAAAGAATTTGGGAGAAGTTGCATACAACAACTTCTTAGATCATACATACCTAGGAAACCGTGAGACAACCATCCGACAGTATCTTATGACAACCGGTTTAGGTGTAATGGAAGAGGAGCCGCCAGAATCCTTGAAGACTCGTTATGGTGGCTGAGATCAATCAACTGGGTTACAGAACAAGACTTCTTTCAGTTTCATTGATCATCTAAATTTGCAGCTAGTCTTCTGTGAGATGGACTCACCACTCGCATTATAAGTATTCCTTGTATATAGATGGGTTCGCACATGTAAGACCGTCTAATGTAGATGTGGCTCCTGAATTTGACATTCCTTGGACGTCTGCCATGTCGCTCTAGCAACTTTTGCAGTTGGTAATCAGCAACCAACCTGTCTTTTATTTACATTCATTTCGCAGCCAAAATAGGCTTGTGAACCGACCATGGTAGAGTTGAAGACCTTCGATTGGTTTTGAATACTTGGCTATTTATCCTTCAAATTATTCACTTAATGAAGTTATCCTTTAACCATCTTTCACGGAATGCTTCATTCCTGTAAATCTGTAATTACTGCGTGACGGCATGAGCTTGAGTTTTTTTTATGTAATCACATGGAAGCGAGCCAAGGAGCCCTACATTCATGCTCAACGTCGAAAATAACGTTTTACAAAAAAAGTGGCAGCTACCTAACAGAACCAACTAAAATGGAATACATAATGGCGTCTGTGGAGCTATTTGCAGCGTTGGCTATTGATCTACCATTGATTGGTAAGCCTATCCGCGCTTGCCTATATTTGCCCACGTAGAGTCATACACATCCCTTCCCTAAAATACCTGCCATTTACGAATATTACAGAGCGCTCTGTCGTAAATCTTACACAAATGAAAAACCAGGAAACCACTACATGGTTACAGGCGGAAGTGTTGAGGTTTTTAGGCCGACACTGATGTAGATTTCTCATGCAGTCTGTCTTTTAAACCATGAAAAGTGAAAATTGGTAAACATTATAAAGAAAAGTAGAAAAACGGATCCTGCAGGAAATTGTATGTAACATTATAGGAGTACGGTATTAGATTAGTCTTCTTGTGAAGCAGTGTTACAGATTAACAATTCATCATTCTCGAGTTCACTGATAAGCTGCTCGATTATTCTTTTATACATGGGCATATAATGATCATTAATCATTGTCTTTGTCAATCTAATTTTACTATACAGATTTCTAGGTGTCTCGTAGATACCTAGGCGTTCCTCGACCATATCATCATCACCTGAGCTACCAGTGTCTGTAAAACGAACAAATACCATGTGCATGATTCGTCCAGGTGGATAAAAATGATGGTTTTCCCCGATATCTGAAGCCGACATTGATTGCTGCCTCTCAACAGCCCCAACCAACACGGTCACCTCTTCCGTAATCTCTTGAACGGCAGCAGCTTCTTCCTCCTGTGCCTGATCATTGTCAGTAGTGGGAGTATCATACACCGGCAAAAGGAAATTACGTACATTTCAGTTTGTTTGCAATATAAAAAGTTACTTGTATATTCTACTCCATCTTTTTCAGAAAAAAGGACATTTTCCATTTAACGTTCACAAATCAGAATAAGGTTCACACTGTTTTACGGAGTATTCCATAAAAGGTACTCCCTCCATTTCAATTTTACTGTCCCCTTCTACCTTTTTTTTCCAAATTAATTATACCCTTTCTATTTTGAGGAAGGAAGTAATTGGATTTCTAGTATCATCCCTTTCTCCATCAGTCCATCACTATTTCTTAAATCTTCCTAAGATATAAAATAGGACAGTAAAAAGGGAATGTAGAGTAATTTTTTTCAACAATTCTGTGTGGATGGATATTTACAAAACATGGCACTCATTTGCCCAATTGCGTTCCCCTCGTCACTATTTATAATGAATGCCACTTGTTTTTATTTCTCTCCCTTTTATTTTTCTTCTTAATTCCAGCGTGCAATAGTGTGTGAAACTTGCAGAATAAGGAGAGTTTTTTTGTATATAAGTTGCTTAAAATCTACAACACGCCTGGAAAAAAATAAAATTTGGCAGATCAATTAGTGTGTGCTTGTACCTGAGAAGCATTCTGTTTCTGAAGCTCCTTCTCCAGTTGGTACCAGAGTTCACCTTCAGTCACAGCCTCTAATGTTGACGACGTGATATCTTTATCTGCCGCCATTAATTGCTCCTCCTCCTCCGAGTCATTGTCATGACTTAAGCCTTCACTTGAGGAACCGCTGTAATCATCATTATTCAGTTCTGTGCTCGTAGTAGACAGTTCGGTCACAAGAGCTTCCGATGAGCTGGTAGTGATTAATGGAGCCTCGGCCATACCCTCTTCAAGGTTTACTGATTGAGTTATGTTCCTACGGCGTGCTCCCATGCATGACCATGAAGATAAGGTGGGGCGTCTACGGACAACAGCTTGTGCGACATTCTGAGCGCTTTTCATAACAACCTACATATCACGAAATATGTAATAAGATTCAGTTGCAAAATTGCTCCTTGTATTATACAGCCACAATTTAGTATTAAAACTTTAAAATCAGAAAGCAAATTCTCAATCAAATTCAAGCTGCTTTTGCTCCCTATCAACCCTATGTCCCTGTATATATATTTCATTTTGCTTTTGGATAGGTACAATCACTGAGTGATGGTACTCGTGACCTGGTTTCGAACCCGTCAACATTCAAATTGCCTTGTGGCTACCTTCATACCACAAAAAAAAAAAAAAATTACTATACACTTAATAACTATTGCTATTACTAGCTGCGACTAGATGTCGAGTGTAAGATCCATGGTCAAAAGACTCGAAACATTTAGCTGGTGATGTATGTTTAACCGGCAGACAAAACGGGGAATCATTACTGTTAATCAATAAAAAAACTCATTTTGATTTCTGTGAGTCTCTCTGCTTCATCATGGCAGCCCCACACCCAGATACAGAATGGAAATCGCAGAATGCGAAGAACAAGAGTAATTGTTGCTCAAGGGTGAAAGGGGAACAAAAAACGAATCAAATTAGACAATGACTGAAAACTGAGTATGGGACAATTAAAGTATGGTACTCCTAGAGACCTAGACTCCATTATCCGTTATACTCATCGGACCCATGCCATTCCACTTTCCTATGGAGCCATAGACTCGGTATTAGTGTAACATTGCTTTTGCCGAGGTAGCTACAGAAGTTACCTGAGTGCCACTGGAGACGGGTCGTAAAAGTGCACCAGCACCAGCAACCCTTGCTTTTGCAGAGGTAGCGATAGATGGTAAACGGGATCCTATTGCAGAAGCAGAGCGGTAGACAACGTTTAAGACTCTTGTTCTCTCAACTTGATCACGCAAATCATTCAACCAGGATGATGCAGTGACCTGCTCACAAGCCCTTTATATGTTACATGAAGCAATTTATGATAATAGATGTGACAGTCAACTATAAGGATCTTACAGTACCTCGGAGCGAAGCTCATCAATTGATGCAGTTGAAAAGGTAGGCACAAGATCAGAACCATTAATTATTGTGGTGATGAAGTGCTTGCCTGATTCTGCCAATTCCCAAGTCATACAAGCAGCTGCAAAATAGGACTCCACTATCAACTACTCCGTATCAAACAGAGACATTAGCAAAAGCATTGATATGCCTAAACCCCGCCACTCAGTATTTTTGACAGCTCAACTAATTATTTTTACAACACCAAACTAGAACGTAACTATGAAACAGACCATTACATCCGAAAACAAATACTCGATAGTGAGAAAGTTTGAGAAAATAGTGGAGGATTTAGAAACATACCTGGAGCAAAAGTCACACAGGTACTTGACAAAAACTCCTTTTGTTCCCGAAGAATATATGTCAGCAAAGCTGCAGTCCCACCACCAAGAGAATGACCAACTATCTGAAATGTAAAAGAACATGAAAAACTTCTCACACCTGCTTATGAGTTTGTGACGGGACGTATATATATTAGGAGAGTTCATCAGTTAAGCTGTTTTGATATGAACAGTTCCCTATTCCACGCAAGACTTTTAGTCAACAAATCATTTGAGTGAAAAGTCATACAAGCTGAAGGTCTCATAGTGATCACAACATAGAATTCTACACTTTGGATGGTCACTGACAAGGTATGTCTGAATTACACAATCAAACCATACACGTAAATCTCAGACAGAAGAATGATTTAACAGCTAAAGGTTATATACGGCTAACACAAAGAGAAGCTACCACTCTACTAGTAATCAAGAAATAAATGATAGCAAAGTATTTTTATGTACTCCGCAAAAGGAAAGGACATGATCTGTTAAAGTGTTAAATACGGAACAGAACAAATGGTTAACAAATGCAACAATTACCTTGATGTTATAGTCAGGATGATCACTCAAAGCCTTAATGAGGCAAGGAGTGCTAAGCTTTGCTATCCAACGAGCTGCAGCAACCATTCCACAATGAGCGTATCCTAGAATCAGATTGCTAATCCCACCATCATGAATTACAGAATGATGAAAAGGAACCACTGCGCCTGTTACTGCTGTCAGAGTGTCTTTAATACTATGGGTACCTCTAATCAATAAAAGGACACACTTGTTCCCGTGATCATTTATAATTGTAAAAGCAGGTTTCAGAAGCTGCAAATATTGGCATACCCATAATGAGAACACGAACGAGAGATTAACCACCTAGTGCTTCACAATATCAAAATTCTAAGAAGGGTACAATGATTTAAAGTAACACCAAATTTTATGAATGAAATTTGTCGTTATAAACTATTAAAAGATTCCTATTGGGGTCTTGGAGCCCCAGATCCATACAAAATTAATATAAAAAGGTTATACTAAGTGCATTACGGAGGGCATTATCAGTGGGAACCATGACATCTTTCAAGTCAAAAAGTGTGATCTCCAGCTGCTGCTACTGAAAATTCCCCATAACTATTAAAAAAAAGCGCATTGCCACGGAAAAGCAAGGAATCAACTTACTCCAGCTTTTGGCTGCTTCAGAAGAACATCTGCTTCTGAGTATCCGGCAGACTCTAAAAATACAGGAAACGGCTTCTTGGAAAACAATATACAGAAGGTTAAAAGTCTTAAATAATATTTTAGTTCAGCTACAATTTCAGGACCTCTGAGCTGTACACAATCACTTCCCGCATACACGCTGGCTACTTGTAGATCTCCCTGCAAGAAAATACTTTTAGGTACTGCAACAAGAAACTCTGAAGCATATACTACAACAAAATGAAAGTAAACTGGACACTGACACCTCATACATAACTAAGTGATGCAAGTTCAAGTGCTCAACTAAGCAATTCCTTGCTAACACATAAAAAGTCTGTGCGGGAAAGAGTACGGCAACATTTGGTTTAGCTCCAATCTTGATAAGTAAACTAAAGATGAACTAAGAGAGCTACTATGGCCCAGCCACCCAGAAATAATCTTGTCAAATGCATTGAGTATTTCATCACCAACTACAACGGCGGAAGGGGGGTCGAATGTACGCAACTATCCATGTGTTAGCAGCACAAAGACAAAGAGGCTGTATGAATGATCCAAGATGAAGGATCGAGAACTACATGGAATGACTGCTACTTCACTTTAGAAAGAAGTGTAGCACATTTAATGAGTCATTTTGCTTTATTCTATCGAACCAAAAAGTAATGTGTATTTGGCTCTATTGGAAATGGAAATGCATTGTAGCTATTTTCCCTAAATAATCCAACCCATTCTTTGCCACAATCCAACTACTTATGGTTTCTTCAATGTCGGAATTTTCCTCCATTCACCACTCTAGAATCTCATTGGCAAAATCATGAAATAAATGCATATACATAACCTTCGGATAGACCTGACTACTCAGGTCTGCCTTCTATTATTCAACAGAAACCCAACCCTGCACACTACATGGATACGTCCGTACTCGATCTTAACTCTATTATTTGTATGTTTCAATGTTACATCTTTCGTTTTTTTTTTCATGATGCTAACACATCAAAGAAGCCATCTTCGAGCACATAAAAAAGAATAACAATCACCAAACTTGATTTTTAAGCACATTGTTATCTTTTTTAAAAGTTGCTCAAAGTAAGCTTTCACCAAAACAGAAACACGCCCCGGATCACGACGAACACAAACACAATCAAAACTGGAACCTTTCCAAGCCTTAAATATTGCCCTTAATTCAGTATCGACTATAATCAATGGCCAAATTATTACTACATCCTAGGGTTGACAGAATCACAGCAATTATCATCAACCAAGCAAATCACTTAACTAATCAACTTACTATAAATTCATCCAAGAGCTAGCACTTGCTAAAACCATTTTACACTTAAGACGCTCTCAAGACTCTCAACTGAACCAGATAGCCTGAAAAGTCGCCCTCTTAAGCTACTTAAAGACGGTCTGACTACAAATTCATCCAGAACTAGCCTTGCTTAAAACCTTTATAGACTTAAGACAGTCTCAACTGAACTGACCCCGATAGCATGAAACGAGTTTTTCTTTAAGGTTCTTAAAAACAGTCTGACTACAAATTCTTTCAGAGCTAGCCTTGCTTAAAACAGTTGTAAGCTTAAAACGGTCCCAAACTCCCAACTGAGCCAGATAGCATGAAAGGAGGCCGTCTTAAGTTACCTATAGACGATCTGACTACAAATTCATCCAATTCATCCAGAGCTAGCCTTTCTTAAAACTGTTGTAAGCTTAGACGGTCTCAACTGAACCCGATAGCATGAAAAGAGGCTGTCTTAGGCTACTTAAAGACGGTCTCACTACAAATTCATCCAGAGCTAAGCTTGCTTAATACCGTTCTAAGCTTAAGACGGATTCGCTCAAGAACCAATTACCAAATAGCATGAAAAGAGGTCATCTACCCGTCTTAGCAATCATGCAACTTCAATCAAACTAAACATTACAAAAACAAATTAAAATAACATACAATAAAAAATCAATCAATCGAAAATGAAACCTGTCTTCTCAAAAGATAATTGATCCCAAACGCCAAATCTCCGATAGGCCATTTCCCTAACGTCTCGGAATACGTAAACCTTAAAGTTTCCGACAACGTCGTCATCGTCTCAAACCATGTCGCCGGAGCTTGAGCCGGTCGCCGTGAAATCTTCCGGCGAACCGACCGGCTCGATTTCGGTTCTCCCGGGACATCGCTGGAATTCTCCGCCGCCGATCTTCGAATTAAGATAATATACAAAATGATCGCGGCACCGGCAGCCGTTGCCACCGCCGCCGTCGCCATTTCGGTGAAAATTTAGTACTGAAATGACATCGGGTCGATGAATTGATGAATTTTGAGTTCGATTGAAGGGATTGAAGAAGGATTTGATGATGATTTAGTTGACAATTAGGGTTTATCAGTTGAGAGATGGATGAATTAGGTTTGAGGAAAGAGGGAATAATTGGGGGTGTCGGAAATGGGAAGCAATAACGGTAATTTGGCGGAAAAGTTGCCGTTAAGATTACTTTTGTTGTGCAACTTGGTAATCCCGCGCACCGATTATGGAATCAATGAGGGTAAAATGCGCCGATTTACTAAATTGGTGCGCAGAATGTAGCAATTACGTTGTTTAATTGGGTAGGATTCGAATCCTATACAGTATTAGGAAAACCATTTTATTTTCGTGGCGCACCAAGCCACCAAATATGGAAAAATCGGCGATAAAATCTACGAATTGAGTAAATTGGTGCGCAGGGTTTAGCAATTATGTTATCTAATTGGTTAGGATTCGAATCTTATACGGTATTACGAAAACTTTTTTATTTTCGGTTCTGAAAAGGTCTAATATCGTAACTTGGATTTAGGGTTATTGGCTTTTATACATTGTTTGGCTGAATCAACCTTCATCTTTATAGTGTCATGAGTTCTAAAACTTCTGTACTTATTAAAAATAAACTTGTAGCGTCTTGATCAACGTGAATAATGACAATTATTCGGGGAGATAGTCCCATGTTTTCTAGGTGAAGAAACTCATAGGGATAATCTTGATACGAGTAGAGTTGACCAATTGGAGTACGGTCGATTTAGATGTGATGATCGATAAAAGTTTGTTCAATATGAAGTCGGAAAATCTTCGTATCGAATGGTACGGAAACTGCACATGTCCTACAACGTCTTGATTAACACGCCTATACATCTAAACTGAAAATGCCAATAAGTATTTGGCAAGACAACTCATGTTTTGTAGGTGTGACTTGTGAGTGTAAAGGAAGTCGTAAGAATTACAGACAATCTTGATAAAAATAGAATTGACCAATTGGAGTACAATCGTGTATTGGCAAAAGTTTTATGTTAAATATCTACATGCAAAGAGATGTCTCTTAAATAAGCAAAAAATAAGTGTGTTTAGCTAAAAGAAATGGAATTTTTTTGCATTGATTGCAAACGGAAACTACACACGACATATTCTCGAGCTCCTAGAAAAACTCACAACATTAGTCCTCGATTTGTCTTGACAAGCTCACAGAGGAAATCGAGATGGTGCAATATAGTGCAACATTCATGGGTGAAAAAGCCATAGTAATCGAGAGGTGCATCAGGGTTAATCGAATAAAAGATGAGTATCGTGGGTTTTTTATCCATCCAACTACGAAAGGATGGCTACCACATATTTAACTTTTTTCGTTCTTATACAATAACCTGAAATACTTATAAAAAGAACCGAAGAAAGTAACTAAAACTATTAGTCAAACAGTCTAATTATTATTTACTACCAAATACTCGTAAATTTAAGCTTAAAAAAGGTATACACACAGCCTCAATGCCTCATATCCAGCTCTCCTCATCCTTATAAAGAACTTGAAATAACTTATAAAACCCGAGAAAGTAACCAAAACTATTACTCAAACCACAAATTCTCATTTGTGGCGCTTAATATCCGTCACAAACTTGTGACAAGTTAAATGAAACCCGCTTAAACAAATAAAGACAAATCATTTGTAATTTTCTAGGTACTCTTGCTTTTGTCTTATTTACCCATATGAATAATGCTTAACCCATTACAAGCTTGTGACAAATATACCTATCATAAGAGACTTATCGTAGTCAAACAGTCTCATTTCAATCAAGTTATATTTCCAAAAGGGGGCTCACATCACATGATCAATCTTTCACCTCCCCTATGCTAATCAATCGTATATAATACTCCCTCCCAGTTATTATAAATGTCCCGTTGTCCATTTTGGTCTATTCGCAAAAGTGTCCCATTGTCCATATTTAGTAACTTTTTTGGTTGTGAAAAGTCCAAACTACCCTTGCTTTTTGAAGTTACTACCCCACCACCCACTACTAACCCAACCCAAAATAATAAACTAATAATATTCCTTACCCCTACCCAACCCAAAATAATAAACTAATAATATTCCTTAATATTTGTGCCATCCCAACATTGGGACACTTATAATAAGTGGGAGGGAGTATATTGTTTTCATTTTGTTATATTTCTATCTTATTTTAAGAGACAAACACTGTAATTAATTTGTACTATAAATCCATTTGTGTTTTTCTACTGCCTCTTACTCACTTTACTCTACTCTACTTCCCACTTAATCACTTTGCTTGAGGATTTGAGGAGTGAGAAGAAGAGGGCCATTACTTAGAATTTGTCGGCTACACATTCCTTAGTATCATAATTTAATACGAGTAAGATTATTATACAACATACAACGATCCATTACAACTATAATTTACAAATTTCTTTAAAATTATCTCAAATTAATACAATAATCGTATATATTTAAATCTTTTATAAGAATATATCTTATCTTTCAAGTATTTTCTTTAATCTTTTCTTAGAGCTCTCTCACTAACAAATACACGGTGAAATAAATGTATTTTACACTCAGTAAAATACAATTAAATGGATAACAAATGCAAGGTTGTTAGGATATACGAGTATTATTCTTTTGGTTTGGGTGAGGAGAAGATCGAAGAAGATTTGAGACTGTCCATACCACTGCTCTTCAAACTTATACTCCGTAGTATGTAATTTTTACTCAATACTTCTCGTATATTGATAATTTTTTTTTCATATAAATTACGATATATCCATTATACGTTGTACACTACGATCTTATTTAAAATTTTGAGTTGAGAACATTTTTCTTAACAATATTTGCCAAATCATAATCATAATTTTATTTTCCATGCAAGCTTTAGCTTCATGAGTTGTATGCTAAAGATTTATGATCATAGTTGTGCTAACATTCGCTGTCATTTCCTTAAATTAATACAATTAATATTTTCTTCTATATTTTCTCAATTATTAATTCTTTTCATTTTCAATTTCTCTCTCTTCAAACTCCTTCATCTCCATGTTCTTCTTCCCTCTTCATTCACCTGTCACGCTTGATTACCCCATTTATTATTTTGTCGTTTACATAATCACACTTATTTAATATTAAATAAATAATAAAATTAATAAAAACAATAATAGAAGGGGGACAAAATATTTAAAAAAGATTTGATTTTGATGTTTATAATTTACCCTGGTCCATTATTATAAATTATTTTCTCAAGGGTTTTTATTCATTTTATTTTATTTTTCACTATTTTTTATATAAATTATATCTCTTCAACACACTGCACATTTTTTTGCAGAAGTTGTGACCACATGAAGATGCTAGTAAGTATGTTTTTTGATTTAAGGGTATGGCAATTTCTTGAATTAAAGGTATTTTGTTATATACCCATCAATTCAATTTATTTTCCTTGATTTCTGATGTCAACAACATTACCCGAGTGCCTCAATTTATTATAAGGGGGTCGGATGTATGCAGCCTTACCCTGTGTCAGCAACAGAAAGTCTTGATTTTTGATGTAATTTGTGTTAATTAGCAGATTTCATGATCTGGGTTTGCTGTCATTTGATGATTTTGGGTAGATCCTTTGTTGCTTGTGATTGAATTCTTGTTATATTTGCTGAATTTTGCTCAAATTTTGCAGATTTTTGTGAATTTTTGATGGAGTTATGTGTTTGATCTCGTTTTTGTTTTTGCTGCAATTAAGAATACACAAATTCTTACTTGTGACGTTTCACAACGGATTTAAGTTATGTTAAAACGAATTTTGAGACGTCACAAGCTTGTGACCGCCACGAGCAAAAATAGGTGGAATGAATAATGTACACTGTCATTTTCTGCTAACTATCTTTGTTATAATTGAATTTCTGAAATTTTTAAGTGTTTTTACTTTTTACCATGTTCATCTCTCACTTGTATTGCTGAAAGATCCAAGCTTTCTCTGAATGTGCTCTTGATTTTTTTTTTGTCAACTTGCCTTCTGTGGTTAAATGAGGTTTCTAATTGCTTTTGATGTGCATTGTTCTTCTGATGTAATTTTGGTAATTGCTGCTCATACTTTTCCGTTGTGTGTCTGTTATAGGTGGCACTGCTTCTGCTCTCTGTACTTTGCAATGCAGTAGATGGTATTGGAGAAGAGAACAAGGATCAATGCGAATACAAGCCACAGTTGGACCCTAGACCGCATAGTGTATCCATTCTGGAGTTTGGTGCCGTTGGAGATGGAAAAACATTGAATACTGGTGCCTTTCAAAATGCTATTTTCTATCTGAACTCATTCGCGGACAAGGGTGGGGCTCAACTGTATGTGCCGCCTGGCAAGTGGCTTACCGGGAGTTTCAATCTTACAAACCACCTCACTCTTTTCTTGGAGAAGGATGCTGTTATCATTGGATCTCAGGTTCAGTTTGCGCTCCTTAACCTCATCGCATCGACAGTTTCCAATGGCGTTTCATGTTAGCGAGTCTATATCGTTAGAGCCAAATTTTTTCATCATTACTCATATTGAAATTACTTTTGCCGGGGTAGGGGATTTGGCAAATACTGGCTCGCATGAATTTGAATTTGGTGCATGCTAAGTTGCTAATTTGATGCCAGTGAGTCTTGTATGTGATAGTCTCACACCGAGACCAATTAAATATTTATATATATACCATAATACTCATAAGTATACGGCCAGTAGACCGGCTTCACATATACCTATATAAGACCGCTTCATTTAAGTGTTTTCTGTTTAAATATACACTCTTGTTGGAAAAGTCATGGGGAACTTGCGTATAAAGTCATAATTTGTAGTTTTCAGTTGCCACCAGCTTGAAGATGGTGAAGTACATGGAAGATGAAAACAATGTCTTCTATCTGAGATTCTTAGTCGTTGTTCTACTCACAATTTAAAGTAACTAATTGCCCTAATAATCTTTGTAGGATCCATCACACTGGGGAATTGCCGACCCTTTGCCATCATATGGGAGCGGATTTGAGCTTCCAGGAAGTAGGTATAGGAGCTTGATAAATGGATATAACTTGCAAGATGTTGTCATAACAGGTGATTACCTTCTGCCTGTTTTTTTGTTTTTAGCAGGAGCCACAGGGGAGTATTGATGCTGAATGGTAATTCGTAATTGTGTGATCCATCGTTTATGGAACCCCTTCTGACTATATAATTTGTGTGTATGTATGGACGCTGGACTAGGCAACAATGGGACTATTGACGGCCAAGGATCATTTTGGTGGGATGCCTTTCTCTCTGGTACATTGAATTACAGTCGCCCTCATCTCGTAGAGATTGTGGATTCTGTTGAAGTCGTGGTTTCAAACTTGACATTTTTGAACGCGCCTGCATATAACATCCGTCCTGTCTATTGCAGGTATCTTGGTCAACTTTTTCATCGTATTTTCTGATTATGAATTTAGTTTCTAAAAAGATCATAAAAGTAATTGTACGTCAATTGAATGCAGCCATGTACTAGTACAGAACATTTCAGCTTTTGCTCCGGCGTCATCTCCTCACACAGTTGGGATTGTCCCTGGTAAAGTTTCTATCCTTGATTTATTTATCTGGTTTACTGATTATGTGGATTGCAAAAAAGAAACCTCTTCATTTATGCCTTTTTTTTTTTTTTTTTTTTTTTTTCCAAAAGTCGGGTTGTTTTTTGAAACTATGGATTAAGATTCTGACTATGTGAAACTATGAATTCAGATTCTTCCAATCATATGTGCATAGAGAACAGCAACATAAGCATGGGTTACGACGCCATATCCCTTAAAAGTGGGTGGGACCAATACGGCATTGCCTACGATAGGCCGACTACTTACGTCCACATTAAACATGTCCAACTTCAAGCATCAACTGGTTCTGCCATAGCATTTGGCAGCCAGATGTCCGGTGGCATTTCCAATGTACTTGTTGACGGTGTCCGTATACGCAACTCTTTCTCAGGTATCGAGTTTAGAACTGCCATTGGCCGAGGTGGCTACATGGAAAAAATAACTGTCTCTGACATCGTGATGGAAAATACCCACACTGCATTCAACGCTAGCGGGCAGTGGACCAATCACCCAGATGAGGAATATGACCAAACAGCTCTTCCGATTTTGGGCCAAATTACGTTAGAGAATATGGTTGGCTCTAATATCACAATCGCCGGTAGTTTCTCTGGAATTGAGGAATCTCCTTTTAAGTTCTCACTCTCGGATATCACCCTGGCTCTCAATTCAATCTCGACTACTCCTTGGCTTTGCTCCAATGTTGTCGGTTCTTCTAAGAGCGTCTTTCCCGAGCCTTGCCCCGAGCTCGAAAACTCTTTAACCATCCAAAATTCTGATGGTTTGGTCTCTTCTCTATAAAACCTATTCATCACAAACATAAAAAAGGATACATTCTTTGAAAATAAGCTACAAGTTCAATTTATATTTATTTGGTCATTTATTTTTATCTTATTGCATTCTTGCATGTTACATTAGTGTACAGCTTCATTTCTTCATTCTTGTGTAAACAAATTTTTGGTAGTGATGAGAGAAATTATTATTATTATTTTTTTTTTTTGACAAATGTTATTATTATTAGTATTATTTATTAATATACATTGCTGTGTATTTTCATATTTTTCTCAGTTTTTTGTTTCTTTCTTATTTTTAGCATTAATCAGTCATTAGGTGAGACCAAAGCTGTTAAATGTCAGCTGAAACCAAGGATATATTTATTGACAAACTCTCTAATAAGATCGTTCTAAGCTAGACCGTTGTACAGTCTGTAATAACTAATAATTGTGTTACCACTTACCCGACTCTTCCAACACGGGTGTCGTTTCTGATACGTGTCGAGTGTCGGATACGACGGCTATTTTGTGCGATTTTTTCAATTTTTTGGTTGAAAGTAAAGTGTCGAAAGTGTCTTGTCGTGACGGACGCACGACACTACAACAAAGTGCAGTTTCGGAGTAACATAGTTATATTGTGATTAAATGAGATAAAGAGGCTATTGTACCATCAGTAGCTCTTGCTTGGGACGGGTCGGATATTGCGACGGGTATTTTATGAGAAGAAATGGGTAGAGAGGACAAGGTGGGCACTCCCCATGTGCTTCTCCACTCACCCTTAATGGGTATTTTGTGAGAGAATATGGTATCCGTCACTTATTTGTGACGGATAGTGTCCGTCACAAATGAGAATTTCTGTTGTACCATACACCGATCTTATAGAAGGCCGACAAGTCTAACTCTTGACCGTATTGGTAAATGTAAGTGCAAATAGATCCAGATGATGATTTATACTTCCTCCATTCAACTCCACTCTACCATATTTCCTTTTTCATCCATTCAACTCCACTCTACCACTTTCCTAAAATATAATGTAAAATGACCCATTTGTCCTTAATAAAAACCTCATATTTACAACTTTTACCACTCTTACCCCACTACAAATTAACATCAAACTCCACACTAATTAAAATAAAACAACTTTTACACTACCATTTGTACTTCTATTACTTGTTTATTCTTACCTTAATATTTGTGCATTTTTCATTATGGTAGAGTGGAGTTGAATGGAGGAAGTATTAGCGACCCCAACCCGTCTTGGGACAAAGACTGTTGTTGGGTTGTTGTTAGAGTGAGTTGTCAGGTTTTGGCTTTATTAAGGGAGGTGTGAGCTGTTAGTTGTGAGACTTTAAGTCAAGGAGATTGTCAATTCTTGTCTGCACTAAAAAAAGGCATACTCGTATATGGTGTCAAACATTCCTAGTGGAATCCCAGGTAATGTAATTATGTATCAGTAGGTCTTGCTTGTGACGGGTCAGATCTTGTGACGGGTATTTTGTGAGAGGAAGTGGATAGAGGGGACAAGGTGGGCACCCCCCATGTACTTCTCCACTTACCCTTGATGGGTATTTTGTGAAAGGATATGATATCCGTCACTCATTTGTGATTATGTAATGCCCCTCTTTGTTTTCTTGCCTAATCATTGGCATCCTATTCTATTCCCTGTCATTTTTTTTTATAGTTTTTTTTCTTTATTTTTTATGTTATTACTATTTTATTACTATAAGGATCGATGGCTCGATGCCATAGTATATGATATATAAGGAAATTGAATCGAATAATTTGGAGTAATTAGGATCGATGGCTCGATGCCATTATGATTAGTATTATATACTCCCAATAAAATTATAAAATTAGAGTTTTATAATTGTAGATTATATGGTCAATCTATTAATTAAGCTGGAATATGCTAATTTCACTCAATATGTTTACCAAACACGGCCTTTGTATTAATTATTTTATTTTTATATTTTAGTTCGTCCTTTAATTTAGTTGTTGGCGGTTTAATGATTCATGGCGGCCATCATTTTGGTATTAGAATTTGTTTTTCTTGTCAATTAGGGAGTAATAAGGTTTATATACGATATGGAATTTTTTTCGCAGATCCTTATGGTGTTTCAATTTTACCTTCCTCCCAAGTGAAAAAGGTGAAAATGGGGATGAAAATATCGGGAAATCATAGTTAGAAGGTCGAAAATCGTACTCTATTGGATGATACATTTACATCTTCCAGTTAAGGACAATACATACACGCCAACGGGTAGGAAGGTAGTAGTTTCTCTATGAAGCTATGGAAATGAGCTACATTAGTATTTGTAGAAGAAGAGGAACCTAGGCATTCTCGATTAAGATGCTCGAACAACAGCAATAGCAACAATGCTGGGAAGTGCATAATCTTTCTATTATATTTCCCTGAAAACTTAGAATAGGGAAAGTAAATTTACATATTGCAAACCTGAATTGTTCAATCTTGCAATCTGCTGTTAGTAGATGTTAGTGAACTCTCTCCGTCTCAGACCCTCGGTCATTAATATACCTTTGATTGTATTTTTGGAGTGAGGAGTCGAGCTTGTAAATAAAGTCGGAAGTATTAATGGTAACCCCAGATCCTGCAGGATATTACATTTGCATTAGATAGTTGCTCATTGCAAAACTTGCGTCTCTCTCAGCCGAGGTTTTGTAACGAGGTTGAAGCCTTGCTTTAAGAAACTATGTTTTGCGTAACTATCGTCTTTCTTCAGTGTTTCGGCCTTGTACATAGCTTCACAACTCTGTATTTACTATCTAGTACGGCTTCCGTCCCAATCATTTGTTTACCTTTGATTAAAATACCCCTCAAAAATAGCAAAAAAAGGTAATCAAATGATCGGGACGAAGGGAGTATCATAATACACATATGCTCTCTTGTGCCATGGAACTTAATGCTACACTGGTTGCTGCTAATGATAAAAAGCCATGGTTTTTATTCATATTAAGAGCTTTATATTATGCTTTTGTCCTACACACTGAGATATAAACTAAGTTTCTTTTAATTCGCTTTTCGTTCTACTTTAGTATGGATGGTTGTCTTTACTAAGCGCGATTCCTGTCTTATAACTCGCTATCAGTGTAACCTACCGTCTCACATACTGCCTTTATTCCAATCATTTGTTTACTTTTGACTAACATACCCGTCACAAAGAATATAAAAGGTAACACATCCATAATATCCGTCACAAAGAATAATTAGTTTCAGGAAAAACAAGGTAATTTACAAATAATGTATTGCTGGAATGGATTCTTCTTTGGCGACAAGCCAAGAATCCGATTCCTTGTTAACAAATGTCATTACCATTAGCTTTTCAATGGTGGAACTTAAATCGACAAAGAAACACGGATTACGATTTACCTCTGCAATGAAATTTATGTTATATTCCTATACTATTGTACATGAATTTGGATTCTCATCACTGAATATAGAAGGGACATTTCCGGAACTAGTACTGTCATACTGATATGAATCTGCATCGTAGTAGTAGTCTGTCCGATGGCGAGGTGTGTATCTTGGTGGTGATTGAGCATAATGATATTGTGTGACAGAAGGAGCCGGTCTGTACATATTGTAACTCTGAGTTGCATATACTTGCTGAGGTGGTTGCTCATGATAAACAGCTCGAGGTGGTGGTGGTGGTGGTGGTTCATGATAATGAGCTGAGGGTGTCGGAGAATCTTGATAACGAGCTCGAGGTGGCGGCGGTTCATGATAACGGGTTTGAGGTGGTAGTCGTTCATAATAAACATCTCGGGGTGGCGGTTCATGATAAAATGGTCGAGTTGGTGGGTCATAATATGAAGGTTGTGATGGTGGGTCACTGTAGATAGGTCTACGCTGCTCTTGGAAACCAGGTTCGTGATAAACTGGCCTGGGCCGATCACGATAACCAAAACTAGGTCCAGGTTGACTGCTCCATGGGTTAGCGTAGTTGTCACGGTATCCAGGGCCGTATCCATGTCCAAATCCATATCTGCGACCATTGTCGTGTGGGTTGTGGTATGTCACATGAACCTCCTCTTCCTCGTCAGCATCTGATGGTCCTGGTCCTGCAGAACCTGATGGTTGGCTTGGTTGCATATCAGCTGGTCCAGGGGGATGGTTAGATTCCGGCTGTGGACCTTGAGCTGATGGATTCTCTGGCGGTTGAGTTGGGGGAGGGTGCTCATTAGGTGACTCTTGTGGCGGAGGAGGGGGAGGAGGAGGAGCTTCTTCTGATCGTGGAGGTTCTGCAGGCTGAGCATCCCCTGGGACTGATCCTTCTGCAGGCGAAGCTTCTCCTTCTGGCGGTGGGGCTCCGCCATCTTGTGTGGGTTCTGTAGGCTGAGAATTCGGGTCAGGTACTTCTGTGTGGGAACATAATGTAGCAACTTTCCTCACTTTCTTTATCGCTTTCATGATTCTTTGAGGATCTGCTCGTCCGATGATCGTTAGCTTCTGCTGTGGGAAGTCAATGTAAAGTTCATGTATCCCTGCAACAAGTAAAATTCAGTATGAATATTGTGTTCTGAACAAGAAGATTATAATGGGAGGGAGGAAGTAATAAACTAACCGTTTAACCCGTGTAAAGCCTTCTTAATTTTCTGCACGCATCCGTTGCAATCCATCCTGACATTTATCTCGGTGATTCGAGGTCTCTGCAATTTTACAGCAGGAAAACTGAGAAAAGCTTAGAAATAATACTACCTTGCAAAACATGAATTACTACTGCCTTATATAACCAAATATAAAAGACGACGAAATTCGAAATGCTATTAGGCTGAGATTAAAGAGCCATACCTCAAATTCTGAAGCCATATTGCAGGAAGAAGAGAATTGAGATGCCAAAAGCTAGGCTTAAAGGGGTGAAAATTTGAGAAAGAATAGGTGGCATTATATTTGTATTTGAAGAAGGAATATTTAAAAGGTTAAGAGGTGGGACAATGCAAGGAATAACTTTTATTAGATGATGAGGCCTTGGAAAAGAGATGTTAAGTTGTACGTAACGATTTCGGATCGTAAATGGCCCGGCCGAGCGAATCGCCGAATTTACGAATTCCAAATCGACTTTTCGTGAGTGGAAAATGGCCCGTGCGACTAATTTAATAAAATTGAGAGAGTGTATGAGACGGTAATTGAGAAAAGCGTTACGAAAAAGAAAGGAAAAAATATCAATCGGTTAATATGAATTAATTAGGTATGTTAATTAGGGAATCAGCCACCCAAAAAGAAAGATGGAGATATGCAGGAGGAAAATATAAATATCAAATATTATAGTGCTCAAATTTTAGTCAAAGTAGCTTTTAAAGAGATGGAGGATGTCCATTCTAAAAGAATCCTTTTATCAAAATAAAAGAAGAGTTCACATTGCCTAATCCTTTGGATTTGTTTTTAAGTGGCATTTCAATAATACTCCGTATTTCATAGTAATAAAAACAACGTTACCCGTCACCGTACTTTCATTACTTTCGCAAATTGCAGGATAAAAGAAGCCGACTTTATGCAGCCTTATTCGTGTGTTGTTTCCATAATGATCCAAGATAAAACTTACGTTAAGAATTACATTGAAGAATGAAGAACCGATAATTTTACAAAAAGAAAAACGTAACCAATTTTGTGAGTCAGGAAAAACATACGAGTATCCATTTTAGCTACAAATATATTTTTTTTTTCAATAAAGAGCGCACTTAATCACATTACAATAAAAGGAGGGGAAAACAAACCTGAGACATATTGTCCATTTTAGCTACAAATATGATATATATGTTACACGGCTTTTATGAGTTGATGTTTTGTACATGTTCCACTATCTTTAAAGGCAACGATGCACTATAGAAAAAAAAAAGGGTTTTTTCATGGGAATAATCCATCCTATGCCCCATCTTCTCATATTAATCTATCCTCGTTTTTAACTGAGAATAATCTTGTCTATGGCATCATTTAACTTATAGCAGTCCAATAGACCGGTTACCTACCCAACCGGTTACCCTTTTGCATAACCTAATTAACCTTTCATTTTCCTCACTTTATTCATAAAACAAAAAAAAAACTCCAAAACTCTCTCACTCCACCACCTCTAACTACAACACACACCCCACCACCGACTACAATATCCACCACCGACAACACCCACCACCCACTACAACACCCACCACCCACTACAACACCCATCACCAACAACACTCACCACCCGCACACTCCCTTCTACCCGACAACACCGTTGCCGCCTATTTCCTCGCCACCAGCCCACACACCTCGGACCAACCTTGTTGCCACGCCATCACCACTCCACCGCCTCCTCTTCCCCTCTCTTCTTCCTC
>JAGPOY010000521.1:5753-28671 GCA_018983105.1 Silene uniflora | reverse complement strand
TCCTACCGGACTGTTCAAATTCAAAATTGCTTAACCATTCGGCGACGACGACGACGACAGCAGCTCCGCCACCACCAACAACAACAATTACGGGAAATCACTCCCTTTTATTTTCAATTTATTAACTTGAATTGTTGTCTTTAGGTATAGTATCAATGAAATATAGTAACTTAATTCGCAATTTCTGGACAAATTGGTTACATACTTACATTATAGGTAATTTGACGTGGAAATTTCATTTAATCGACAGTTAAGGAGATGCGAGGTAGGGTTGCTACTTGCTAGCCGTCGTGGTGCATGTTGTGTTCGTCGCACGACATAGCAATGAAGCTGTCGTGTTCATCACACGACATAACAATGGAACTGTCGTGTATTTTACATGAGATAACAATGGATCTGTCTTGTATCTCGCATGACATACGAATGAAACCGTACGCCACTGTTGTTGTTGGCTTAGCCGCTTAGCTGCCGTGAGACGGCTTTAATGGCCGTAGTATGTCTTGCTTAGAAGAAGATCGTCCCTCATTAATGGCGGTTGTCTTATGATATATCAAATTGCTTGTTGTCTTATGATATTACTTTGGTTTTGTTTCTGTTGTGATGATGGTTGTGTACAAATCGAAACGGGAAAATTTGGGTGTGATGATCATGACAGTGTGAGTGAAATAAAAGCGTATGAAGAAGTTAATCTAATTTTTACATTTTATTTCAATTTTTAATTATTAATTTAGATTATAAATGAACATTGTAAAGGTAATAATTATATGTTCATGGTAGAAGAGTTTTAAGCAATGTAACTGAGTTTATAATCCGGGGATTAAAGAGATCAAGAGACAACAATAACAAAGGGTAGAATTGGAAAATCCAAGTCTAAATTCGGGCGACACTATTAAAATTAGGGCGACAAAAAGCAGCTCCCTTATTTAACCAAATAAGTTAACTGAAATGAAATGCTACCTAGAGTAGCATTTGAGATTTCAGGTACCTGATTTGATTTGATTTGATTTTCCCTTTTTACCTCTTAACTCTATACTATTAAATATTTATCATATCCTTTTACGTCATTTCATCAAAATCAGTTACATTTTCAGTTAGTTTGTCAAACATTTTTTACATAATAAACTACCTTATCATTTCCTAGTTTTCGGCTACTTTATCAATTACCTTTTCAGGTTTCAGTTAGTTTTTCAGCTACCTTTTCAGTTAGTTTTATCAAAACAGAGCCTAATTCTCTCTTAAGCAATGATGGAGGAATAGTGAGTATGCTTTTGTTTCGTAAAACTAGTCAAAAGATATTTGGGAAGTTGAAAATTAATAGTTGATCAGTTTTAAAGCGTTTATAAAACTATCTGAAAATATAGCTTATAGGAGTATTTGGTAAACTTGCATAAAAGAACATGTTTAGGCAAATGGCACGCTAGTAGACCTGTCAAACAAGTCGAACGGGCGGGTTACGAGTTCGGTTACTTCGGGTTCGGGTAAAATACGGGTCGGGTCGGGTTGATTTCGGGTTTGTAAAATACGGGTCTGGTTTAGGGTCAGAAACGGGTCTGACTAACGCCTTTTTACAAATTTTTATTTTCTTTAATTTTACTTATAAACACATAGTTATTCTTTAATTTAATTATTATCTAGTTTAATATTATATTAGTAAGATTAAACTTTTTTTTGCTTAATATATTCAATATCACACTGTTATACGAAATATCAGGTTGATCAGTTGTTACACGTACGTGAGAAGCGGTGACTATATTTACATGATAATCATTTGAGTAACTAATCATGTGATAAAACTATGTGATAAAACGATAATATTTTTTTTCAAACCGAAGATCTCGTAAAGATGTACAATATGAAAAAAAAATTACCGTTTTCTGAACTCGTAGATAGGAGTTATTGATAGTCAAAGTTTTTTTACAAAAAAAAAAAGGAGTACACGAGAGAAAATGAAAAAGTTGAGGGGTACACGAGAGAATATCCCTAATTATTTTTATCATTATATATTAATTTTATTGGCTTTAAATATTATTTTTTAATATATTTATCCATTTTCGAGTCGGGTCACGGGTTTAGCGGGTCTTGACCCTAAATGTGCGGGTTATTTTCGGGTCGTCTTCGGGTACGGGTTAAAAAGAGCGGTCATTTCCGGGTTATTTCCGGACAGATTTCGATCGGTTTATCGGGTCGGGTCATTTTTTGACAGCTCTACACGCTAGGCAACACAAAAACGACTATTAAAATGAACAGTTTATTTGGCAAGTTCTCTCTTTTAAAAGGTTTAGGATTATGTTAATTAATCAAATGAAAAAATGGAATAACAATATGATAAGCTACCTCTTTTAAAAAACTATTTAGAATAGATTTTTATATCAGTTGTCTTAAATTTTATTATATCTTGAAAGTAAATGATTATCCCTTGATTAATTCTTAATGTACAGCATCCTTATATAATACAAGACATACAATCGTTAGTTTCTAATTAGCAGATTCCTAGCCTAAATATATGGGATTGCCTAAGATAATGGAGGAATACAAGGTAACAAAATATATGCTTATTATACATAATATACAAGAGAATAATATCTTATTCTAATACGCTCCCTCAGTCGAAGCGGAAGGAGGGCGGATGCTGAGGCTGGCTCGGAAATCATGGAAAAGAACCTGGGGCAAGCCTTTAGTAAACATATCAGCATATTGGTAGCGAGATGGTACGTGACGAACCTGTACTTGGCCAAGAGCCACTTTTTCTCGAACAAAATGGATGTCGATTTCTATATGCTTAGTTCGTTGATGATTCACGGGATTGCCAGAGAGATATATAGCTGACAGTCTGACACATTGTCACAGTACACTACTGTGGCTTTTCGAATTGGACAGTGCAGTTCAAGTAAGAGGTTGCGGAGCCAACATGCTTCGGCGACAACATTGGCCACTCCTCGATACTCCGCCTCAGCACTAGATCGTGAGACGGTGGCTTGGCGTTTAGAAGACCAAGAGATGAGATTCTCACCAAGATCTACGCAATAACCTGAAGTAGAGCGGCGGGAGTCGGGCATCCACTCCAATCTGCATCGGTATAGGCAGTTAAGGTGGAGGCAGGAGAAACACTCAAGTGAAGACCGTATTGTGTTGTACCTCGCAGGTAGCGGATGATCCGCTTAAGGGCACCATAGTGAGCTTCACGAGGATCGTGCATATACAAGCATATTTGTTGGACTGCGTATGATATATCTGGGCGAGTAAAGGTTAAGTATTGAAGAGCCCCTGCTAAGCTACGGAACAGAGTCGGGTCTTAAATGGGCTTACCGGATGTGGCACTGAGTTTTGGTTTGGTATCCACTGGTGTCTTAGCAGGTTTACACGAGGTCATATTGGCTCGACGAATAATGTCCTCGGTATATTGTTTCTGATGAAGAAACAGTCCCTTAGAATGGCGTACTGCTGAAATTCCAAGGAAAAAATTGAGCGGCCCCAAGTCTGTCATTGCGAACTCAGTGCGATGTAGTGACAGAATTTCATCTCGGAGCTTAGTGGAAGACGTAGTGAGAATTATGTCGTCCACATACAGAAGTATGTAGGCCACATTAGCACCATTGTGATAGATAAATAATGAATTATCTGATTTGCTATGAGTGAAGCCAATAGTAGAGACGTAGTTAGCAAACCGTTGATACCACGCACGAGGTGCTTGTTTGAGGCCATAAAGAGATTTCTTGAGGAGACATACATGATCAGGGTGAGTACGGTCACGAAAGCCCGGTGATTGATGCATATAAACGGTTTCAGCTAAGTGACCATGTAAGAATGCATTCTTGACATCAAGTTGATGTATCGACCATTGTTTGGACACCGCAATACTGAGAACAGATCGGATGGTAGCGGGTTTCACGACTGGACTGAATGTTTCATCGCAATCAACTCCCACCTGTTGTGACCTGCCATTAACAACAAGTCGAGCTTTGTATCGCTCCAAATCACCATTAGCCTTAAATTTATGTTTAAAAAGCCAAAGACAACGCGTTATATTGACATTAGGAGGTCGGGGCACAAGAACCCACGTCTTATTCTTTAAGAGCGCATCATATTCGTCCTTCATGGCAAGATTCCAGTGAGGGTCATTAAGGGCGGCTATGGGGTTCTTGGGAATGGGTGAGAGGGCAGTTGTGGCACACAAGTCGAATTTAGGGTTGGGTTTAAAAATTCCATGTTGGGCGCGTGTTGTCATTTGGGGTGATGGCTGATTGGGAGGGGGAGTGTCGGGTGGGATATTGCGATTGGAAGAAGGTGACCCGTGATGGGAAACAGGGGAATTGGGAATGGGTGTGTCTTGGGTGGCTGGTCCGTGAGGAGGCTGGGAGTGAGTGAGGTGGTGGTACACATACGGGTTTGGTCAGGGGACAAGAAGTGGTATGATGAGGCTGGTATTTTATTGTGTTGGGCAAAGGGGAATACCGACTCATCAAATGTCACGTGTCGAGCGATAATGACCTTCCGTGTAGCTAAATCTAAGCATTTGTAACCACGATGATTAGACGGGTAGCCGATGAAGACACAAGGAGTAGCACGGGGGGCAAGTTTGTGAATAGTGGTTGTCGAAGTGTGTGGGTAGCAAAGACATCCGAAAGTCCGAAGGTGGGTGTAGGTTGGAACTCGGTGATAGAGAGTAGACGTTGGTGAAACGTAGTCATTTGCTTTGCTAGGTAGGATATTATGAATGTATGTGGCCATGGCAAGGGCATGGTGCCACATGGTGGGGGGCATATGAGCGTGTATGAGTAAAGTTCGGACCGTGCTATTTATTGTTCGTATTTTGCGCTCTGCTTTACCGTTTTGTGGTGAAGTGTGAGGGCACGAAAAACGAAATAAAAGTCCGTTGGAGTTACAAAATTGGTGAAGAGAGGAGTTGTCAAACTCGCATCCATTATCACACTGAAGAGTTTTAATTCGCAAATTAAATTGAGTTTGTATCATTTTGTAGAAAACAGTGAAAATTTTGGTGACCTGGGATTTATGGGTAAGTGGGAATGTCCATAGAAAATTATGATCGTCGAGAAGGAGTATGTAATAGCAATGATTGAGTGTACTTAAGACGGGCGAGGTCCATAGATTTGTATGAAAAATATCAAAGGGATTAACAGTGGTAGATAAAGAATTATGAAAAGGCAATTTAATGTGTTTTCCAAGTTGACAGGAATTGCAAACAGAAATAGCATTCATGGGACGACTCGGAATCGTCTTATTAGTACAAAGTGAATTAAAAATTGCAAAGCCTGGATGGCCTAGGCGTCCGTGCCAAGTAATGGGTGAAACGGCAGTGAGGGCGTGAGGAGTCGTGGCTTTGGCAGCAGAGGGTGTGGCAAGTAAGGGGTAGAGGTCACCCGTGCTACGCCTTCTCATAATCGGCGTCCCCGGCTTGAGATCCTTCACAGTAAAACCAAACGGGTCAAACTCGACAGAGACACTATTATCGGTAGTGAATTGACGGACTGACACAAGATTTTTAATTATATTTGGGACATGGAGAACATTTTTTTAATTTAAGATGTTGGTTAGGGGAGGGGAGGGTCATAGAGCCATAACCGATGATAGGAATCAGACTGCCATTTCCGACAATAATATGACGATTATTACTCATAGAAGAATAAGAAGAAAGGTTACCATTGGTGGATGTCATGTGCGACGACGCACCTGTGTCCATATAATAATTATCATCGGGTTGCTGAAGAGTGAAAGATTGCATAGCAGCAGCTATGTCGGTAGGAACGAAAGCCCCTGGAGACGGTCCAATCTGACTTGGCTGCGCAACAAAAGCTTGAGCAGGGCGAGGGCCAAGAATACCCTAAGAGCGGGGGGCGTTGGGAGGAGCCCAACCAGCTGTAGGGTAAGGACATGGTGGCAGAGTCCACCCTTGCTGTTGCGGCCAGGAATTAGCAGGAACCCAGATCCAAGTACTTTGCTGTTGTTGACCCTGTCGACCAAACGACTTTCCAGAATTCTGATTGTGAGAATGTCCACCACCTCCATTTTTACCACGGTGGTTCCCCTTGTTACGTCCACCATTATTACCTTTGCCCTTGTAGTTGGACGAATTAGAACCACCCCCAATGTTGGAGTTGTTGTTGCTGGATCGTGAATTGGGGTCAGCAGAGGAGTTTGATTTGGAAGCAACCAGTGTCGTGTCAGACGTAGTAGAGGAGGTCTTGGCACGGCGATTCGTTTCCTCAAGAACGAGCATAGATCGGGCCTTGTAAAATGGCGGGAGGGGATCACTTTGCTGAATATAGGTTGCAATGTCCTCATAGCCATCAGACACATGTGTGACCAGTTGCAGAACCAGTCGGGTTTCAGATACAGGAGCACCAACATTAGCGAGTTGGTCAGCAATCATCTTAAGGGCTTGACAATACGACGAGACATTGGGGTAGTTATCCATACGGATGTTGGTGAATTGTTGTTCGAGCAACACAGCACGAGAATGTTTATTGTCATTGAAAATATCCTTGAGACAGTCCCAAGCACTTTGAGCCGTGGCACCGGGTTCCAGGATAGTGTGAAGAAGGTCAAGTGATATCGTGCTATAGATCCATTGCTTGACAATGGCATCGAGACGGGTCCATTGAGCGTCCTTATTGAGCACGACATCCTTGGGAGAAGCGATGTGATCAATAACATCAAAGGCACGAGCAGTGTTAAGGAAGAGCTCTGCCCAAGATGCGTAATGGACATTTTCTGTTTCGAGGGTGATTTGAACATAATTTTTGATATTAGAGACGAAGTATGCGGGATGGAAGGGGGTTTTGCTAGAAGCAGCATCGTTTGTCATGACTGCAGGAAGCGAGAAGAAGAAGAAAGAGCGGAAGAGAGATTTAGAGAATCGTAGATATGGCTGATACCATGAAAGTAAATGATTTTCCCTTGATTAATTCTTAATGTACAGCATCCTTATATAATACAAGATATACAATGGTTAGTTTCTAATTAGCAGATTCCTAGCCTAAATATATGTACAAGAGAATAATATCTTATTCTAATATATCTAAACTGCTACTTCCATTTTATTTTTAATCTTTCCATGTCTCTATTATATGTGTGAATAATCTCATATTATTCTACATGTGAGTGTCTGTCTCACATTGAAGAAGAAAGAGAGATTATACAACTTTATAACCAAGGGGTTACTCCTCCTACTGTCAATTGGTTTTAGGATGTAACTTCCCTTGTGTTGTTAAGTGGTACGTCTCTCCTCCACTCGGGTGCGGCCCAGACCCATTTGCATAATTTAACAATATGTAAGGAGTATTCCCACATCTTAGTCAGCTGAAATTCTGGTTAGAGAGTCTTATCGAATAAAGCCTTAATCGGGATTCATACTCGACCTTTAAAAATGTTTCCAAAGATGTAAAAAATTATGAAATTTGTTTGCTTTCTAGATAGTTAGACTTTTGTTATTTGTATCTCTTCTCTAAATATGATCATAAGAAAAATATCTCAATTCTTTTATAAGTAATTCTTATTGATAGAGACAGGGTAGTATTTATTTTTTTATTTTATTAGGAAAAAACAAAAATAATTACTTGTAATTCATAGGCATAACTGCATGAGGCATCCCACTCAGTTGACTTTCTAAGGAAGCCAGAAGCTATAATCTATAACAAATTCTTATTTAAGGCAAGTATATCCGTTTTAAGATTAAGACTAGTTTAGATCCCGCGTGAATGCGCGGTTTTTTAGATAGAGATGTTAGAGAATTTAACAATTACACAAATTCTTGTTTACATCCGTTGTATTTACAACGGAGGTATAAATCCATCTCAACTAACACCTTTTTTCGGGGTGATAGGGGGATACAAGCCTTCGTTATATTTTACAACGGTTATAAGCAAGACTAACTGCAACAATTATATTACTAATATTTAACTTCACCTGAAATCTAATTATAAAATTTATTATTACTAATATTTTGTATTAAGAGGTAGAAAAGAGAAGGTTTAATATTTTTACTCCATATAAGATTGTCGTTGTTACTGAAATTATTTTGTTAACTTTGTTTTAAAAAAATATTGTTATCATTATATCCACTAAAGCTGTAATATAAACGTTAAGTAATAACCTTAATAATACAATCAGATAAGATTATGTTAAGTGTAAGAAAAAATATATTATACGTAAACTTTTCGTGAATACTCTTAACTTGTAGTACGTTTGTATCAAGGGTATGACGGAATTATAGAATTAATTAAAAAGTGTTTATTAGAGAAGTATTCATAACCATCATGTTTATTTTTAAAAATAATAGTAGTAAAATATTTTTATCATATCATACATATAATATGTCTATTCAAGTTGAAAAAATATTATCCCCTTTTTAAATGACATAGAATTATTTATTGTATGACCTTGATGAGTATGCCTAGTTAAAGATAGTATATAATTGAAGCCCAAAGCCCAATATAGAACAACTCATTTAGGCGGAAAAACTTTAGAATTTCTTATTCTTTTAGTTTTATGGGGAATTGGTCGAAAAATGTATTTAAGACAAAAACAAAATACATCAAGAAAGTAACAAGTTTGTCAAATATGTACAAATGGTATTATACTTAACCTGTTTTATTTAAGACAATATATGATTATATCCTTAATCACAAATTTGGGAGACTATCTAACTGCCTAGCCTATAGGAGGTTCATTGCACGTCAGCCAACATGGCCAATTTTAAGTACTAATACGTACACCAAAATTATATAATACCAAATTACCTACCAAAAAAAGTCAACATTCTTGATCAAATATTAACAACGATCATGTTATTATAACATAATAATCCCATTTTCAATTTCACAAATGCAAATCCTCAAAAATTTCATACTTTCCCACCTCATACTCTCATTATTAGCCTTTGTAAAATGTCAAAACACAAACACAAACACAAACACAAACACAAACACGTACAGAGACACAAACACGGTCGGTTGTCTGGTACAAGTGTGCAGCAACGACGACCCAATTAGCCGATACGTACAATTCCCGTTCCAACTCATAAACGAGTCTCTCCCGATGTTTTGCGGGTACTCGGGTTTCGATTTGTTATGTGATTCATCATATAAGCTACTAATTGACCTTCCAAATTCAGGGGTGTTCTCTGTTCAAGCTATAGACTATGTCAATCAAGAAATATGGCTAAATGATCCGAATAATTGTCTTCCTAAAACACTTCTTTCATTTAATTTATCGAATTTCGATAATTCTCCGTTTAATCTTGTCCAAGAATTGCATCAATTATATTGGTTATATAATTGTTCAATTGGTTATACCGAGACTTTAGGTAACGTAACACCGGTACGTTGTTTAAGTAATTCGCGATACGATGTTGTTGCTAGTCCTGTTGAGGTTACTATCAATGCTACCTCTAGTAGGTGTAGTTATTTGGGTACTATCCAAATTCCTACCTGGTCGCAGTCCGATAAGGTACAATCTTTGGATCTTGGTACGGGTATCCGGCTTTCTTGGACCGGACCCGAATGTGGGGAGTGCTATATGAAAGGTGGGCGGTGTGGTTTCAAGAGCTATTCTAGCGTGGGCGTTGGATGCTTTAACATTCCACACAATGGTAATTAATATTTTCCCTTTTTATTTATTCTAAGTTTCTATTTCTACTATTTCTAGTTTTTTTGTGTGTATATCATCTAGTTTAATCCGAGTTCAAGCTCGGTGAACTCGAGATTGGCTCAGGCTCGAGTTTTCTTTCATGAGCACAAGTCGAGCAACGCCAAGCTCGTGCTCGGCTCAGCTCGTTATCATCCCTAATCAATAATCACCAATTGACCATTTTGTCGAAATTATCACCAACTCGGAATTCCCTAGTCCTTGATATTACCTATACAAGTTCGGTTCATGATATTTAAATTCCCGTGTTACACAATATGACAACATCGACATAAATTCTTCACATTTGTGTTCATCATGTAATACGCTCTCATTATGTAAAAAGACAGCACATTTATAAGCATTAAATGGATATTTTTTTTAAAAGAAATGGAACGTCTCACGGTATGACACTGTGCGAATAAAGTTTGTTGTCATCTTTTCTCAGGATTACGAAAGAAAACACTAGTGGCGATCGCCTTGGCATTTACAGCACCATTCGTATTCTTTACATGTTGCATAACATACCTCACAATTCGAGCGATTTGCTCCAGAAGAAGAAGACTTAACTTGATAAATATAGCTCTTGCAACACCGGCAACTCAACAACCGCACACTGTCGTGAATGGTCTCGACAGGTCGATAATTGAGTCATATCCAAAGGTTGTCTTAGGCGAGAGTCGGCGTCTACCAAAGGCAGATGATAAGATTTGCCCGATTTGTTTGGGAGAGTATTTGGCTAAGGAAACTCTTAGAACTCTACCGCATTGTGGCCATTGTTTCCATGCAGAATGTGTTGATGAATGGCTTGAGTTGAATGCTTCTTGTCCTGTTTGCCGAAATACTCCACCTAATAATTCTGGAATTACTTAACGATCAAGATCGACAATGATGGTGTATTATTGTGTATATAACTATATACGGTAATTCAGTGTAAGACGGTCTTGTACAAAAATTTGTGATTATTATACTCTTAGGTAGAATGGTTCATAAATTTTTGGCGCTTGTTATATTTGAGTGCAAAGACTATATTGGCAATTTTGTAAACAATTTATTGATGGGATAAAAATTTTAAATAAATGTATGAAAATGACGTGAAAGGAGGGAGAGTAGTACTCGGTAAGCCATTAACCTTTTACATGCCAAAGTTTGATATTAATGTATGGCACCAAAGTGGCTTGAGTGTAGTGGAGCGTGGGAGTGCCTCAAAGCGTTGCAATATGGCAACGAATTAAGAGGTCCCGGGTTCGACTCCCTACACGGGAGTGCTGCGTTATTACCTGTCATCAAGGGTAGCCTTGATGACTTACCTGGTCCCCGGGCTTGCAGGGTGTTCGGGTGTTCCCTTGGGTCACCAAAAAAAAAATGTATGATTGGCAGAATATAACCCTCGCAAACTGACGTCTCCTATCGAGAGGTGGGCAGATGTGCAAGCCAGGCCAGCCTGGCCCGGCTCTCCGGCCAACATTTGGCTAGCCTTGCCAGCCTACTGCCTACCTATAGCCCAGCTCGGTTCTCAGATCAGGCTCGGGCTTCATTTTTGATAACCCATCCTGCTTGGCCCGTGAAACCCAAAATTGCTCATCAAAATCATCCCCAAAATATAAAGGTAAACAATTAAAAATAATCTAAAATAAAATAGGTAAATAAATGAGAGGAAGGAAGTAACATTTATCATTTTCACTCCTAAAATTAATTGGGTTAAGCAGATTCTATTGTAGAAAAATTAAATGGTTAGGCATTAGACAAATGGCCTGTTTAACTAAGTGGTTCGGGTTCGAGTTGAGGAAGTGATCTCTCATTTAACACGAACACGAACACGAACACGAACACAACACGGCTTGATCCGTTTGTTAGGTCTGTATATCGGAGTATTTAGTACGGAGTATTTACTGCTCCGTATTTAGTGCCAAAACATAAAGCTTCCCGCTCTTTCTTGCTATTATGATCAGTTAAGAAATGCCGAAGTCTGCCGATGAATCGCCGTCTTTTGTTTCAGTTGCGCACTTTTGCAACTCAAAGTTCACATTTCATAGAAAATGCTCCTCTTACTTCCACTGTATGCATACCCAATGGAAAAACCAGGGATTCGAGCAAATATCGGCGAAGCAACAATGCCTGCAATGTGTTCGACGAAATGCCTCAAAGAGATTCTGTGACTTGTAGCAATATGATTTCTGGGTATTCCCAAAACAATGTGCGGTCTTGGACTGCAATGTTAACTGGGTATGCGAAAGCGGGTCGAATTGAGGATGCTAGGAGGTTGTTTGATTCTATGCCGGAAAGGAATGTAATTTCTTGGAATGCTATGATTACTGCGTATGCGAAAAGCGGAGAGTTGGTTTCTGCTAGGAGATTGTTTGATGTGATGCCTGAGAGGAATACTGCGTCTTGGAATGCTATGATTACCGGGTATTGCCATAGAGGGGTGATGAGGGAGGCTAGGGAGCTCTTTGAGCAAATGCCGGAAAGGAATGCGGTTTCTTGGATGGTTATGTTGTCCGGATATAATGAGATTGGTTGGTTTTCGGAAGTTTGGAATGTTTTTGGGAGGATGCATTGTAGTGGTATGATGCCGGACCAGCCTATGTTTGTCGTCGCTCTATCAGCTTTGAAAGGTTTTATGGATTTGAAATTAGTTGATTGTTTGCGTAGTGCTGTGTTGAAATCTGGTTATGAGGAGGATGTAATTGTTGGAACTGCTATTCTGAATGCCTATGCGAAAAGTGGGAGGTTAGATTTGGCAGTTGTCTTCTTCAATGGAATGTCTTTCAGGAACGAATACTCGTGCACAACGATGATTGCTGCATTTTCTCAGTGTGGAAGACTGGAAGATGCAATTACAGTCTATAAAAGTATTCAGGACGAAACTGTGGATACACAAACAGCTATGATGACAGCCTATGCTCAAAATGGTAGAATCCGGGAGGCAGAGGATTTATTCAAACGGATTAAATTTCCAAATATAGTAACTTGGAATGCTATGATTGCTGGATATTCCCAAAATGGAATGCTTGATGCCGCAAAAGATGTATTTCATCGCATGGGCATCAGAAATTCAACTTCTTGGGCTGCCATGATTTCGGGACTTGCCCAGAATGGACTATGTGAAGAAGCTTTGAATATGTTTACCGAGCTCCATAGGGTCGGAAACTTTCCTACCCATTCTTGCATCACTAGCTCGCTATTTGCTTGTGCTAACCTTGGAGCTATTGAGGCGGGTAAGCAAATACATGCCTTGGTTATCAAAAGACGAAGCCAGTATAACTCATATGTTGGTACTGCACTAATATCTATGTATTCCAAGTGCAAGAACATTGAAGATGTTTCTCAAGTTTTTAGTACAATGGGAATGAAGGACACTGTTTCCTGGAATTCTCTGCTCAGTGGTCTTTTACACAATAACCAACTGGAGAAAGCCCGTGATACCTTTGAGAAAATGCCTGATCGAGATGTCGTGTCGTGGACTGCTTTAATATCAGCTTATGTTCAAGATGGTCAGATTAGCATTGCCCTGCAAATTTTCAGGGACATGTTGGTAAAAGGGTTGATGCCTAATGAGTTAACACTAACAAGCCTTTTAAGTGCGTCTGGGACCGTTGGTGCTCCTAAGCTTGGAGAGCAAATTCATTCATTGCTCCACAAGCTTGGATTAGACTCAAACCTATTTGTTTGTAATGCTCTGATTACAATGTATTTCAAATTTGGAACTAGTCGTGGATTTGCCGTCTTTGAAGACATGGTTGAAAGAGACATAGTCACCTGGAACGCTGTCTTGGCTGGTTGTGCACACAATGGACTTGGCAGAGAGGCCATTGATGTTTTCAAAAGGATGGAAGGAGATGGTCTTTTGCCGGATGAAATGAGTTTTCTGGGTGTTTTATGTGCTTGTAGTCGAGCTGGCTTAGTAGAACAAGGACGTGCTTATTTGAAATCCATGCTCGAAGATTACAGTTTAAAACCACTGGTATACCACTATACTTGCGTAGTTGACCTTCTTGGTCGAGCTGGTAAACTATATGAAGCCGAAGCATTAATTGAAAGCATGACTGTAAAATCCGATTGTGTAATTTGGGAGACGCTCCTTGGTGCGTGTAGAATCCATCTCAACATGGAGGTTGCTGAGCGAGTTGCTAGTAGGCTTCATGAGATGGGTGCATATAAGTCGGGAACATGTGTGTTGTTGTCGAATTTGTATGCTTCTCAAGGCCGATGGGATAAAGTAGAAGAAACAAGGGAGCTAATGAAAGCGAACCGAATGACTAAAGAGCCTGCAATCAGTTGGATTCACATAAATAACAAGCTTTATATTTTCCACACAGCTGATAAGGCTCATGATCGAATGGAAGATGTTCTCGAACTGTTGAAAACATACTACAGAGCTTTGAAGATGACGGGTTATGTTCCTGACACTGATTTTGTTTACCATGATATCGAGGAGGAGCAGAAAGAGAACCAACTCCTGGTTCATAATGAGAAACTTGCTCTTGCCTTCGGGATTTTGAGCACTCCAGATAAGGCTCCGATTCTAATTATGAAGAACCTTCGCATTTGTGGTGATTGTCATACTTTTATGAAGTTCATGTCCAAGGTCACAGAAAGGAAGATCGTAATTCGAGATAGAAAAAGATTCCATCATTTTCATGATGGCGAGTGTTCTTGTGGTGATTACTGGTGAAACTTGACATTGCCATGGAAAGAAGCTCAAACTTCTTCATTTACAGTCACAATTTGTACAAAATTATCGAGGCATGTCGACGATAGATTGTAAATTCTACACTCATAAATTATTGCAATTTACGTCCTTTGGTGCATTAACTTATTTATCTTTGATTAAAATAACTCTAAAACAAAAAAAAACGAGATAAACAAATGATTGAGTCGGAACATTTCAGATTTTTTTCCTATCATGTTTACACTAACAATGATCAAATACAAGATATACAATGCTGACTGCTGAGTACATTTTACAGATCTGGCAAAAACAATGTGTTAGCTTGGATACAGAGCGATACTAACATCATAAACACCACACATTTTTACATTAAACAATAAATCACTAATCAAAAAACAAGAGAAAATCAATAATGAACATCTACATACTACCATACATCAACTTCCCTTTCCTAATCTTCCACTGAAAAATCAGGCTCTGTCGGCTTCTGAAGTAGCATGGGTGATATTCGCTCTGGCAACCTCACTTTTCGGGCCCCATTCTTCCTTAAAGCCCGAAGCATATTACCAGCAAATCTCGAGGCATAGATGGTGGCCCCTAAACTTGGGGAACTCCCGCTTTCCCTCACTAATGCATCTTGTAAGCGATCCTCCTCCTCTTGAAGGGCTAGTTCCGTCTTCTTCCTATGGTACCGCCTCCAAGCTGCCTGTATAAAGCATGCTGCCCAAGTCCGCCATTGCTGAGAGTAGAACCTGAATGTGTGCCGCAGTTGCTTACTGTGCAAACGCCGGAATTGAGAGGCGACGAATTTTAGGTCATCAGCCATTAGGGCAAAAGCCTCTATTTTCGTGAGAGTTTGGACGGTTCGTGTTGAAAGAGGGAGGTTGGCTGAAGGATGTGGATCCAAAGCCCAGGTAAGGAGTTCCTCACCACAAAAGTCCCCTGCTTTCAGATATTCGGAGTTAAAGAAACCTGTTCTCCCACCATTTGTAGTCATTGTAAGGAGTGTGCCACGCATCACAAATACCATGGCATCTACTGGATCTCCTTCCCGAATGATGTTGCTATCTTTTGTGTAAAGTACTGGTTTGAGACGGTCGCACATAGCATCCAGTAGCTGGTCATCCATCTTCTCAAACATAGGGACCTTTTTAAGAACAAAAAATCACATCAGTCAGGCGAGTGAGAACTTAAAAGGAGCAAATTAAGTATCACAATCGAATGAGTGAATGACAACTACTTTATAAATACATGAAGCAAACACTTTAGTGAATCATTTCGGATCTTTGACTCCATTTGAGTTTGAAATGAAAATAAAGTACTTAAACCAATTCTCTTAATTCTGATGACATTTTCAAAGCCCTTCACAAAATTTGAAAAGTGGCACGAAATCAGAGAATCGAAGGGAGAAGTACAAAACAAAAACTAGTCGAACATTTTCACTGAAACGACAAAAAGCATATGGTAACAAAAACTCACCCTCGTAACAAGATCCAAGCAAAGATGACGCTTGATGTCTCTCCTCAAATCCTTCGGAAGGTTATGGAGTAAACTCTCTTCATCAACTCCTCTTGTTTCCTGCCACTTGTATTGTTCATACCGCCTTATCCTCTCCCTCAAATGATCTGGGAGAAGACGGTGGGACATCCACTGCTCTGCATCTCTTTTTTTCACTCTCATCTCCTCTAAACGTGTTGTTATCGATTGCAAGTATGTCTGTGAATCCATTAGGTTAGATCAAATATGGGGGAGAAAGTCCGAAAGGTAAGTACTTAATGATTAGAATAACTCTATATATGCATACCTATGTTGCTCGGACTTGGTTAGAAGTATCCGATACGGGTACGTGTCCAAGTGTCGGATTCGTCTATTTTTTGAAAAAAATTCATGTTTTTGGTCTAAAATGAAGTGTCCGAGTGTCCTACCCATGTCCGAGTGTCCGGTGTCCGGCACGGGTACGCGGGGTAATATTGAAGAAAATTAACAACCACCAAAAGGGATTTTTTGAAACCAATAAAAATTTTCATGAAGCTTATTTGAAGACATTGTTCACATAATTTTTCTAAAAGCCGCTAATTTTTCTCTCTCTATATATAGAATACCCTTGCAGCATTGTAATCAAGAGGATCTAGAGTTAATCACTTACTGTTTATTTGTTTATACAACGCCCCTAAACCCCAAGTTTTAAAAGCCAAAGCGCGCTCACCATCGCCATCTATGGAACTAGGAAGCAAATGAAAGTTTACCTAGATGCTCCTATAATGCATGAAGAAGATTGGTTCAACTACAAAAGACGGGAAAATTAAATAGTTCAACTCACCTGCATATTTCCTATGAGAAAGGCAAACAGCACTAAACCAGCAACGGCAATTAAAATGGCAAAGCAGTTTTCCCAGACATATGTACTTGTTTGGAGGTTTTGACCGAGTGAACTGCACGTAGAAAAAATCTTATAAACAGAACAGCTACACAAAAGGGAACAAGAAAACAGCTACTCCGTACTATAAACAGCAAAGCACTCAAAATTATAAATCAATCCGCAGACCTATAGAATGTGCAGATTGCATATATTGCCATCAAACAACTAATGCTTCAAACATCACTAGTCACATAGCCTAACATGGGGCTCGTTTCCCATCATAGCAAACCCTTCATAATTTACTTTTCTTTGAAACAATTGAAGTTTATTCTCAATGTGTACTTAAACATAACTTCTAGAACAAAGGAGCTCCAACGACAAGCATTCAAGTATCTCAAGTGCTAGCCAACACTACACATTACTAACATAAGAAACAAAGAGGAACTTCCTAACAGAAGTCAAGCATGTAGTCAAATGACAAAATGTCCGGATAAAAGGATCGGAGAAAAGAGACCTAAAGAAACATGGTAAACTCCAACTGTATAGCATGATCATTGAGAAGGTATAACTAAAGTGAATGGAGATCGATGTTGCTCACCTTAAATTTTGCAGCCCCCACCAAAAACAGAATAAAAATTTCTTCGGGAAATCTGTTGTGTCTACTATGCCGGACTTGAGAGCTTTAAGAAACATCCCGAAATCAAAGGGGGCTGGATCATCATCAGAGTTAATAGGGCAAAATTTATCCAAGTAAGTGTTATTTCCAGGGGTCATGTCACAGTATAAAGCGCCAAGATTGCATGGAAGATTCTTTTTACAAGCATGCTTCCAGCACTGAGTTTCCCTCTCTATAGAAAATAGATACCAAAATGCTCCAGCTACCTAATACAAAATAAGAGAAATTTAAGGATAATAATAAACAATAACTTGAAACAAATTCATCAATAGAGTCAGCATAGGAATATCACATTTATCACTAAAACATAGTAATTGTTTAGCTACCATATAACGATGGAAATTGGCTACAAGTGTCTAACACGGGTGCGTGTTGCAGTGTTTGGCCTATAATGAAGAGTCGTGATCGATGGAGTGTAGTGTGACAAGCAGAAAGGGTGAAGTTTCGAAATAAATATTCGTATATGTTATCCCACATGGGGGTTTCAACATTCAAGAGCTTAATAATACTCACATGGCTTGCAAGCATGTAAAGCAATAGGTTAAAGAAAGCTCCAGCCCAGGCCGTTTCAGTCAAGATGCCTGTAGATCTTGTAACTTCTTTGTACAATGGGAAAACTCGAAGAATCCTTGGAATATACTGGAAGAGCACCAGAAACTTCAGCAGGTTTTTTGTATTCAAAGATTTAGAGCCTTTCAGTTTCGGTACTATAATTATGATTGCCACCTGCACAGAGTCATATAGTCCAACAATGAACAAAGATTCCAAATAATATCATATTTTTTTAAAATACACTCATATTTATTTATTTATACCGCTACCTCGAGTAAGACATTTTAGGGACGAAAAAAGAGTTACAAATATGTACATGAGAGTATGAGACCAAAAATTTAGGGAGACTGAACAAGGACCCAATAAACCAATAACCACCAGAATAGTATAAGCAAACAGGATTCTGTCATTCTAACCAAAAAAAATAAAAAAATAAAAAAATAAAAAAAAAAATAAAGGAGTATCTGAGCATCAACTTAAACGTCATTGTAATTACATATATCTCCGCTCAAAGAGATGTGTATTTCATTGCAATTGTGAGTGCATAGTCTGTTAGGGGAGCCGGCAAGGAAGAGTACCACCCCACGGTCATAACAGTCCATTGAGCTTTTATCCTAAGACCTAAAAATAATTGGCAATAGAAGGACTAGCAAACTAGAACCTTCAAACATGTTCCACCTAAATCAATCTTCGGATATGGGATAGCAACTCACACATTACTCCCACGTGATTTTCATCCAAACAAATGAACTTAAAGTGAAACAACATAAAATGCGAATAAACCCAAAGCATAACCCATGATGTGTCACAACCAACAATACGAATATGTCATATTGTGCTTATTTTTTCTTTTTTTGCTGAAGATCTCATTTGGGCACTTTCAGGTACACTATTAGAGAAAATATTACTCCTAGAGAATATTTGTGCGGTTCCAGGCTAGTAGTAAGTAGTAACCAGGAAGCAAGATCCTTCCTACCTGTGGTAAGGGAAGTACAGCAAGAATGTCAATGAAGAAGTAAGAGCATAGATATCTTTTAGCGATTTCTTTGGCATCTTCAACCAAAACACCTCTGCCAAATACCCGAGAAGAGGGGGCGATATAACCAGTTCTGAACTGGAAAATGATATGAAGTAAGTAAAATATATCAGTGAAAGAGCGCAAAACACTGGCGGCGGCCTGTAACTTGTGGTCCAAACCCAAACACTTTCTATTGTTGTCAACTACTGGAATGTAAAAGAACAATGGATCTATCCAGACGGCAATAACACAAGATATAATAAATATCTTATTCCACTTCTGTAGAAATGGGCCTTGAGGGTCCAAGACTTTCTTCTTAGACCATGAAGAATTGCTACTCAGATGTTTCCCGACATTTTTTAGCCTTTCAGAAATAGATTCCACGCCTTCTTTGCAGCCATAATAACATGAGCTCAGGGACCTCCTGAACTTGCCAGGCTGAGCACCATCTTGGTAGTAAAACTGTCCATCTCGATTTTTCTGTGGAACCCATTCCTCAAACCTGAGTAAAACATCCACACCCAATTATGTAATGAAATAAAGGCGTAAAATTTGGAACAACAGAAAGCAACACACGCTTGTCATGCACACATGCTGGTCATGCAGACATAAAAGTGCCTATAATCACATTAATCAAGTGCTTCGTTATATCAAACATTGTCTCCCTGCCTTCTAAAAGGTTGAAAACAACTAACCTGACAACCTTCTCTTGTTTATATTTCATCTCCTCAGATTATAGCACGATATTCTGGAATCGACCTTATGACCGTGACCAATTTCATAAAGTACAGCTTCTTGTTTTCTTCAACTCCTTCACAAAGTGAACAAAAGCAGTCCTACAATATACAAACTGTATCATCAGATTTCACAAAGCTCAGATTGCAGAGCACATGAACAAAAACCGCAAATTATAAATCACAATACAGATGACACCAGCATGAAATAGATAATGACAAAATGTAAACAAAGGCTCCGTTTGACAAGCCATTTCAGGTACCTGATTTGGTCAAATTAGCTTATTTGACCAAAATTCCGGGTACCTTATTTGTGTGTACGCGTTTGGTAAGTAGCTTATTTAACCAAATAAGCTACCTGAAATGAAAAGCTACCTAGAGTAGCATTTGAGATTTCAAGTACCTGATTTGGTTTTATTTTCCCTTTTTACCCCTTAAATCTATACTATTAAATAATTATTATATCCTTTTACGTCATTTCATTAAAATCAGTTATCTTTTCAGTTAGTTTGCCAAACATTGTTTTATATAATCAACTACCTTATCAGTTCCTAATTTTCAGCTATTTTTTCAGTTACCTTTTCAGGTTTCAGCTACCTTTTCAGTTTTCAGCTATCTTTTCAGGTTTCAGCTATCTTTTCAGTTAGTTTTGCCAAACGGAGCCAAAATGGGGGTATAGAAGTATGACTCAGTCCTGAAATTAGACAATCTGTCTCAGTTTTTCAGATAACTTGCCCACCAACAAGAAACTATAACACCTTAAAACTCGCACAAGCTCTTTACCCCTCTCCCCGCCCCCATACACTCACAAAAAAAATAGACGCACACGTTCTTTTGATAATGAAACACAAACTGTTCTTCTATAAAATTATAAATAACCAGTCACAGACTGGGAAAAGGTCATTAAGAAACGAAGCCGCAGCAAATATCAGGATAAATGGAAAAATAAGAAACAGCATACATTAACAAGAACTCAAGAAGCCATCAAATAACACACACACAAAAAAATAAGATCGGTCTCATCATTTTGAACGAAACTGATTTAATATTTGGCTACAGTTACTGTATGCCATCCTACCATTTTCATCACTCGATAACATTAATAGCTATAATAACAACAAGAAGGTGGTAGAGAAGGAGAAAGATATAAGAGCTACCATAGAACTATTACTTCACAATCACAGAACACTGACACAACAGTTCTCCCAATTGAACTTTTTGAAGTGCACAAAAATTTGTATGCAACAGTTGTATCCGTGCAGCGCAGTGTTTAAGGCATAGAAGCATCATGTTTCTATGACTTGTCGTACAGATACGACCATCGCATACTAGACTTGCTGTTTGAAGGATGAAGTTCAGTTATAATTATTAAATGTGAAATTAAAGCAGGAAAGAGTCAAGGTTAGGTTGAATTTAGAACAAAATTGGAGCAAATGTAACTGAAATTCAGGAAAATGCAGGAAGAAACAAAACCTGTAACACAAAAAACAAAAACTGAAACCAAATTCCTACCAAACTGAACAAAGTTGAAATTTGTTTATAACTTTCAATAAATCAAACACCATTGTTAAGACAACATCACTACCAATATAAACAACAGAAACCCAATAAAGTTGCACAAATTCTTGTTTAAGACGCATATATCCGTCGATTTATAACTTCCATTAATTAATCACTACTGCAATAATAAAGACCCCCATCAAAAGTTAAGCATGTAGTAACTTCCAATTTCAAAAATTAAACATTAAATCACATTCATAAACATAATCACCATATTAATGCAACAAAAAAAAAACAGGAATTAAACTCAAAAATCCACAAAAGATGGAAACTTTATAGTATATAAACTGCAATTCACAACACAACAATCAAACAGTACTCACAAAACAAAATTCCAATCATTATAAACATGAAAAAAACAAGAAATTGAATAAAACTGCAACAAACCCAGAAAAGTTACAAACTTTGTAACTTCAAATTGCTCAAAACCAACAAAATTTAAATATTCTACCTTCATAAGCACAAATACCCAACTTCCAAAAAACCCGCAACAAAAGGATTATTCACTGTTGTCGACTATAACTAAAAAAATCAAACACTACCAAAAACACAAATTACACAACTTCCAAAGTACCCGCGACATCACTGTTATCGACAGTAACTAAAAAAAAACGACTTACCTTTTATTAAACGGAGTACAAAAATCACGGGAACAAGTATATAAAGAAGAGATTTTTATGTGTGGGTTCAAAATTAAAGAACAGAAATATGATGTATGAAAATTATGAATGGTTAATGTAAGAAGGGGGAAATTTCCTGGACACTTTCTTAGAGTAGTCACATACATAAAAAGTCCAGAAAAATACACTTTTTTTTTCCAAAAATTGTTAATTAATAAAATTATAATGATGATTATATAGGTTACTACGGAGTAATAATGAATAATACTCTAATAATCATGAAAATAATGGGGTTTTTGCAAGTTGGTTTTTGGTGAGTGAGAAATTTATAATTTTCAATAATTATGAAAATATAATAGAAATAAATTTTCCTTACAAGAGGATTTTAGATAAGTGTAGTTTGTAATTTTGTATAGTGGATTTTTTTCTTTTTTGTAATTATTTTATTTAATATTTCAATGGGTTGTAAATTGTGATGTTTATTGTAAATTAATTTTGCACAATCCTTCTATAAACCCGTTTTGCAAAGTTGGTTGGTGTAAGGGTTTCATTATGTCGGTAGGGGATAGTCATGGTTAACACCAACAAAATGACTATGAAAATATACTCCTTAGTAATTATTGCGTAAGAGTGTAAGGGTAAGATTATTGGCGGGTCTTGAGACAAGACTCACATGAGTCTTGAGACAAGGTTCACTCAAGACCCCCAATAATCTACCAAAGTCTTAATATAGTCTTAAGTTGAGTCTTGGAAATCCAAGACTCAACTTAAGACTTTTGTGGGGTCTTCACACAATATTTAAGGAGTGACATCCAATGAATGAGTACCATTTGTTGTCTTTTTATTTTTTGCTTTTTTTTTAGACCTCACTTTTTCAAGTGGAGTGGAAAAATTAGAGTTTGAGGCGAGTCTGACGGATAATGTATAAAGTTTAAGGTGAGTCTGAACAATAAAGAAATAATAAAAGTTAGTGGAAAGCTGATGTGGCAGAGTCTTAAGACTGAGCAAAATCTGACCAATAAACTTACCCTAAGATTATTGTATGGCCATGTGACAAACCAAAAGTAACTATTTATATTGTG